>CM060948.1:319781936-319814436 GCA_030765055.1 Mantis religiosa
ACATGCCCAGTAAGTCAAATAATTATAAAGCTTAGGTTAAAAGATACTCCCAAATAAATAGTACATACTACACCAATGAATTTGAAGGAAATGCTGCTGATGTTGGACTAAGAAAAAATCTCAAGTCACTTGTCAGAAAGATGAACCAAAACATTTGTTAACATATTAAGGTTGACACTGAGTTTATATCTTCTCTAGATACAAACGGTTTAAGCTTAAGTCACAATGTACTGTGTTAGAGATATGGACCCAAGTTGTTATTTTCTCTTTGTCTACATGGACGTAAATGAGCCATAATGCTTGTCATTTTTATTTAGGCATGATTGGAGGGACATCCAAATTAATTGAAAATACTATTTGTAGTTAGTCACATACCAACCTTTTCAAAAAAGTAAATTACAGAGTGTTAAAAAGCGAATGCAAATAGTTTTTTCAGTTTGTTTTTTATATGTTTTTCTTTGAATGTCCCTTAACGTTTATCATGAGGACTGTCCACATTGCTTTATTCATCCCATGCACATGTGTACGTGGAGATACTAATCAAAGTGAAAGCATAAAACTCTTAATAATTTAACATATTAGTGTGGAAAAGAAGAAAATGTTCATGTAATGTTGTAAGGGGTGGCAGTGTTAACTGAAGAAATTAATAACAAGAAAATGCAAATTATTTTATCCCATGTGTCCCATGTGTATGACAAGACAAGCTAAAATGTGCCCAAACCATTCTCACTTATGAAGTGACCAAGAATCCTATGAAGATTTTGATTAACCCATTAACTCCTATTTATATTTTTGAGTTTGGTTTATGAGTCAATATTTTTACACTCAACTTGGCTTACTCTGTTATGTAATTGAAATGTTTCCAAGATCATTCAATCTCATCCTCCGCTGTTTGGTGACTCAGCTCAGCTGAGGATGAGATCGAGTGAGCTTGAAAACGTTTCAATTATACAACAACATAGTGACTCATAAATCAAACTCAAAAATGAAGAATACTTCACTGTTAATAATGCTTCTGCTAATATTTATCCTATTTATATATCGCTACATATATCAGTTATTTACTTATTTTACATAAATTGTCAAGAATTTTCACTATGTTTGTCATCACTGAAACTATCTAATTATGTGAACACATTATCAGCTAAAATTTAGCATACTGTGAAGTTTATTAATTTACAACACTAAGGTGCTAATGACTGCAATTTGTTATGTTCAGGCTCCCCCCTCCAGATTTCTTCTAATACCATACACTGTCAATAAAGGTTTGTATTATTGTATCCCACAAAGAATCTGCAGCTGTAAGCAATCGTAATGCTGAAAATATGAGCGCTCAAAGTCAAGACCGGGTGATTTTGAGACAATGGGCAAACAAAAGCAAAATGAGAAAGAAAAAAAGAAAACAGTTGGGCAATAATGGGTTAAGTAGGTAAAGAGAATACATCTTGGTTCACCCATTTTAGTACATTTACATGCTTGCTAAGTTTTCCCTACTGATGGTTGTTAAATTTCTTTTCCTGACAGTAATTTATCTTATATTTAAACCATCAGCCTGATGTGTTAAGATCTCTCACTATTCCAATTATTAACTTCTCTCCACTTCCTTTCCTGTGATTTACCAAATCACGGTTGGGGATATATCTCTTCCCCAGTTGATTTACTTTTCTCTCTAATCATCTGTGTCCACACTTGTCTCATTGGAACTCCTACTTAGGTGCCTTATTTATTTTCTGAGTTTCCACCCTCTTGTCCACCTATACATGTTGCCAGTTCTCCAGATGACAAAACATAGCTGTTAATTGATGGAATCAGTTTTTTGTGTTCCATGCCATATAGTTGCTTTGGTCATTTGCCCATTAATCTATAGTTTGAAGTTTCTTATGAAGCATTATGTCCTTGTTTCCTTGCCTCACTTCTTACTTCAATCTCTCTTTTCTTTGTTCTTATGGTAAGTCTTTGTTAATGTAAATACACATTCTTTTTAACACTTTTGTTGTTATAACATTTCTGTTGTCAATTTGTTATTAATTGAATTAAGTAAAGTCAGTGATTATGGCCCCAGTATATGTATTCACCTTTAAGTTCAATTGTTCACATTGGAACATATTGGCTATAAACATTGAACCTTTATAACATGGGATTTGGATCTTTGGGTTCCTTGTGTGTGTGTGTATATATATATATATATACTTTCACAATCTGGGAAGTTTAGTGAAAAGAAAAGGAAAGCAACGGCATATTCAGTGATTCACGTGCCACCCAAAACATTTAATAAATTAAAAAAGATCTTTAAAGAGCAAAATATCATCTTGTCACCTACAAACAGATGCTCAGTATTTATTCACAGGACATGTTCCAAGAGCTTTTGCTCATATCATCAGCTGATACTCGCTTAGAGCAAATTGTGGTGGTTTCCTCTTTACCAGAATCATCGATACATGGCCTGATGTACTTGTCAAAGATGTCCGGTGGTGGAGTTTCAAAATTCATGGCTCTATGACTATTTTTGTTAATGAAGATCTTTTCCCATACGGAAAGGTCTATGGGGTGATTAACGTATTTTATTAGAGATGTTTCCAAGTTGATGTCATGTCTAGTATTCAAAAAATGAAAAGTCACTGCTGATTTTTCTGTTTCACCCTTTTTAATGTTTCTTATAAGTTCTTTAGTTCTGATGTTAATATTTTATTTTTGTTTTTCCTATATAAATTTTAGGGCAAGCTTCACATTTGATCTCATAGGTTCCTGCTTTTCTTTGGTAGTGATTGAATTTTTCAGAGGGCCTTTTAACAAATTTCTGATATTAAACCTATTTTGAAGTGCAAGAATTATGTTGTGTTTTGAGAAGATTATTTGGAATTTATTGTAGGCTGATGGATGGAAGGTGAATTTTTTTTTTAAATTTTCCTCTTTTTCTCCTGTAGGTTCTAGGGTGGTGGTTTCTTTTATTTTCTTGGCTTTGTTGAGTCTGTTAACTGCTTTGTCTACTAAATTTGGGTTGAAACCATTGGACATAGCTACTTTTTTTATGTGTAGATATTCTTCTTGATAGTCTTCTCTGTTTAGTGGAAAGTTGATCATATCCGAAAGATTAAACTGTTGAAAATGGCATGTTGGTGTTGTTTTGCGTTGAAACTGTTGTTCTTAATATAATTATCTGTGTGTATCCGTTTCCTGTAAATACCAAAAGTCAGTTTGTTGTTCATTATTTTGATCTTGATGTCCAAAAAGGGAAGCACACCATTCTCTTCTGTTTCCAATGTAAATTTTACAGCTGGATTTTGTATATTCAAAAGTCTAAGACCATCCTGTATGAGTTTTTTAGGTACTACTGCAAAAATGTCGTTAACATAGCGATACCAAACTTTGAAATAATTTGGAAAAGTTTTTGCGATATGGGTTGCAAAAGCACTCATAAATAAATCTGCCAAGAAGGGAGAATTTGTACTAATCAAGTACTAGCTGATGATAAGAACAAAAGCTCTTAAAACATGTCCTGTGAATAAACAGTGTGAGTGAAGCAATGTGTCAATATCTTCTCGATAAACTTTGTGCTAATTTATGCTTCACTGTCCCTACGCTTCTTTCAAGTTTATACTAAAAAGAAATCTAAGAAGCAGGATCAAAGAGATTTTAGAAACATCAAATTGAAACAAGTAGCCAAGTCAGCAGTAGCATTTCATTTTTGGAATGAAAACCACTACATTGACCCAAATCCAGAATTATTAAAAGCAGTGATAAACCAAAACAAACTGATAATGTGGCAGAATATGTTGTTGTTTTCAAATGCCAGGCTTTGGCAATGAAGCTATCAGCTCTCTTGCTCTCCAATATTTCTGTGTAGTGGGTCCGGCAGGTAGGGCTTCACGGTTTAGAAGATGTTCTTCAGTCATTTCCTCTTCTTTGTTGTCAAATGCTAGGCTTTGGCAATGAAGCATTAGCTCTCTTGCTCTCCAATATTTCTGTGTAGTGGGTCTGGCAGGTAGGGCTTCACAGGTTATAAGATGTTCTACAGTCATTTCCTCTTCTTTGCTGTCAAATGCTAGGCTTTGGCAATGAAGCCATTAGCCCTCTTGCTTCAATATTTCCGTGTGGTGGGTCCGACAGGTAGGGCTTCACAGGTTAAGAGCATTTCTTCAGTCATTTCCTCTTCTCTGTTGTCAAATGCTAGGCTTTGGCAATGAAGCCATTAGCTCTCTTGCTCTCCAATATTTCTGTGTAGTGGGTCCGGCAGGTAGGGCTTCACAGGTTAGAAGATGTTCTTTAGTCATTTCCTCTTCTTTGTTGTCAAATGCTAGGCTTTGGCAATGAAGCATTAGCTCTCTTGCTCTCCAATATTTCTGTGTAGTGGGTCCGGCAGGTGGGGCTTCACAGGTTAGAAGATGTTCTTCAGTTATTTCCTCGTCTTTGTTGTCAAATGCTAGGCTTTGGCAATGAAGCGTTTGCTCTCTTGCTCTCCAATATTTCTGTGTAGTGGGTCCGGCAGGTAGGGCTTCACAGGTTAGAAGATGTTCTTCAGTGAATTCCTCGTCTTCGTTGTCAAATGCTAGGCTTTGGCAATGAAGCGTTTGCTCTCTTGCTCTCCAATATTTCTGTGTAGTGGGTCTGGCAGGTTCTTGATTCACAGGTTAGAAGATGTTCTTCAGTCATTTCCTCTTCTTTGTTGCACAGAGGACATTTTGGGTTTGTATAAATTCCTATTCTATGTAAGTGTTTGGTCAAATAATCATGTTCTGTAAGTAATCTAAAATTTGCTACTGCAGCTTTACGTGGGATAAGTGGGATAATGTGGCAGAATATCTTAATAAGGAAATGTAAGGACCAAGTAATGAACTTTGAAATCCCACCAGTTGATAATTTGATAAAGAAGTGCATACTTCCACCACCAGAGAGAAGAGAGCAGAAAACAAGAAGAGACAATAATCTGTCTTTCAAAGTTAAAAATGGAAAAACTTGTCCCTCAGAAAATAAAAATATGACTGTTAAAAGCTGACTCAAATAGTTTTTCAATTAATTTGAATGTTACTGTTACTAAATTCTTCCAATCATGCAGAATGTCTTTAACTTATTTGGCAAATAAGGTCGGTTGATGCAAATGACTGTCAGTGTGCCAGCTCGCTGTCTATTCTGGATTTTTCCTGAATTCTTCATTATATACATAGTCATAATGAATCATGTTTTGTTTAATGTTTACAGATGCTAAATGAAGAAAGACAGCGGTGAAGGCCACTCTGAGTAGGAGGCAAGGATATTAAAAATGATATAGCATCTAGAAATAGTGGTGCAGATTACGTTTATTACATAGTAGTTTAAGTTCATAGAACAAGATGATTATGTTTTAAAATACTCTAGTAATGATAAAGTTTAGATGTTTTAAATGTAACAATTAACTTACACCTAAAGATTTTGTTTCAAGTGCGCATTGCCAAGAACATTGAATACAATTTACAAAATGCTTTTGATGTTCTTTGGTGTTGAAAGTGTTTTTGTGCCACGAACGTACAGGGCTGCAGTTTTTATTTTCCATTCAGTTTTGGTGCTCTTTCAAGAGGAGATTCTGTTGTACTTAGAAATTTGATTTATAGTTTTAAAATGAGCATTAACATGCATGTAATGAAGACATTTGGAAATACAAAGCAGCTTTCAAGAAACTTGTTGATTTATTATTTCCTCATATTTTGCTGAAAATAATTTGTTCTTATATAGGCACAATTTTAACTATTTTCAGAGGTAATGGAATGCAAAATAGTTCAAATCAAATAAATGAATATTGTAATGTGTAAGAACTATGATACAATGAAACAGAAAATTAATATAATTTTGAGTTGAACTAATACTCAATGCTCCACTTATTGCTAGTATTTACCTAGAACACATTTCGTTATGATCTTCATAGCATCATCAGCTGTTGTCGACTAATAGATGTTGGTTTGGTGAACTCCTTGGAGGTGATACGTGCATCTCTGTCGGTATCTTGATGAACTTGAAGTTTGGATTTTCTTCAAAGGTAGTGTCGAAATTAAACAATTTTCTTTCATATTTCTTTATGAGGATTTTTTCCCACGTGGTTAATGCAGCTGGACCTGGCTTCAGTGCTGAATTGGACAAAAAGAGAATTGATAAATTCAAAAGACAACAAAGATGCAAACAAATAACTACTCTTTCCCCAATCAGCAATGAAACCTCGTACAGAAAATTTACATATCATCCCAGAGCAACACAACTTTTCCATAAAGTCTTCAAAGAGTACAATATAAATGAAGTGAAGTTTGAGTGTAAAGATAGTGACTCATAAAACAAACTCAAAAAAGTACAATATTACTTTGGCCCCACAGAACAAATTTAGTGTACAACACCTTTTGAAATCACATAATACAAAGGAAATACCCACAGATAAAACATCAGGGGTATACCGGATAAACTGCAGAGACTGTGACAACCTTTACATTGGAAAAACTAAAAGGAACTTGAACATTAGGCTTAAAGAGCATTTTAGGAACATCAGGAACAAAGAAATAGATAAATCGGCGATAGCGTGCCATTTTTGGAAGGAGTATCATCATATAGAACGAGAAATCCACATATTAAAAAGTGTCCAAGGTCCAGCTGCATTAGCCACGTGGGAAAAAATCTTCATAAAGAAATATGAAAGAAAATTGTTTAATTTCAACACTACCTTTGAAGAAAACACAAAATTCAAGTTCATCAAGATACCGACAGAGATGCACCTATCGCCTCCAATGAGTTCACCAAACCAATGTCCATTAGTCAACAACAGCTGATGATGTTAGGAAGATTCTAACGAAACGTTTTCTAGGTAAATACTAGCAATAAGTGGAGCATTGAACATTAGTTTGAATCAAGATTGTTTTAAATGAATATTCATTCAAACCTTAGCCTATACACGACTTTTGTGGAAGAAATGATTATTTCCATCAATATACTTGAAAAAATGAATAATTTGTTAACAGTATTGTCAGTTACCAGGCTTGTCTGCAGGAGTTCTTTTACATGCCTGTCCCACTGGTCTGGGCTGCATGTGAATTGTAACCAACTGAGCCACTACCCAGATGGACAATACTCTCATTAGCTAAGGTTCCATAATTCTTAAAATTTTCTAAGATTAGTGATAAGCAAAAACCACAGTAAAAACCTTATCCATGTAATTCACCTGTAATATAACTTAATTTCCTATTTTACAGTCTGCCATGATGGGACAACAATTTGTAATTATTTATATTGTGACTTTGTGGGTTCGTGAAATAAAAAGTCCAATTGCACCACTCAAAAATGTTCTTTATTTCCACCGAATTACAATGTGAACACTTGGTGATTACATAGAATTACGTAATGCACACAATTACAATTTCACCAGTTCGTCTGTCCACGTAAACTGGGCGCTCCTCATACTGCTCGCCACGACTGACTCAACTCAACTAACGGTCGCCTCTCCTGTATTGATCGGTGGCTAAATGTTCCTCGAGAATTCTTTTTTCCCCTGTGGTTTCCCCTCCCTCCACTCTGTATCGCCTCTACAAGTGGTGCCGATGCCACACGCCCCCCTCCACCGGCCTTCCCCTGCATTTATTGAGCGGCACCGTAGAGTTTGCCGATTGGGTAACACTGCTCCCCCCTCAAGGCTGGTCGTCCCGAACAGCACCATTGTAGCGGGCCAGGCGATCCAGGTGTAGCACCAACATCTTTCCTCGGGGCACTTTCTGGACGCGGTAGCCCACGTCGTTAATCCTCTTCATCACACGGTACGGTCCTTGTCATGGCTGCTGAAGCTTCGGGCAGCATCCCTTGGTCCAGATAGGGCGGTACAACCAGACCAGGTCACCTTGGTGGAACCCTTGGCTGTTGGCTTGCCTGTCGTATCGGGTTTTCATGCGGTCGCTCGCCTTCTGGATGTTCTGGCGAGCCATCTCATGCATGTCGTGGAGGTGGTCCACCAGGCTCTCCACATACTCGGGCCCCCAGGGGCCTACTTCGGTAGGTACGGAATTGGTGCACCCGGGGTCCCGAGCCAACAGTCTCCCTCGTGTGGGCACCTCATCGTGACTGAGGGAGACGGTCAACAGGCCCACCCATGTGTAGGCCGTGCATGGAGACGATTAGATTCTTTTTAGATTCTTTTCTAGTTTAGAGTTTAGGATTTAGTGAACGAAATTTTTAGTAGGGTTTGATTGATGTTTTGTTACACTTGTATAGTTTTTAGAAAGTTTTGTATCTGACTTTTGCCATGACTAGTTTTTTAAAGGGCGCTGATGAGCGCCGTAGTTGAGTGTCCATATATATATGATCCTCACTCAACATACTCGGTCGCTGGCTGTTTCACCCCCGGAGGGCTTCCAAAAGCGTAACTCTCGGCCGAACATTAAGTTGACTGGCATCATTCCCGTGGTTTCGTGTGTTGACGAGCAGTAGGCCAGCCAGAACAGTGGCACCTTGACGTCCCAGTCTCGCTGATGGCTGGACACGACCTTCCTCAAGTGTTCCTCTAAGGTCTTGATGTACCTTTCGACCATGACATCCGACTGGGGATGTAGAGGTGTTGTACGGGTCTTGTTATCCCCAAGTCTCTCTAGTGCCTCCTTCATCAGGTTGGACTCAAAATTGGTGTCTTGTCACTGTGCAGCTCTAACGGTACCCCAAACCGGCAGAACACTTGCTCCACGAGGCAGTCTGTGATTGTCCTTGCCTCTTGGTTCGAGATGGAATACACTTCCGGCCAACCTTTCACAGCCTGTGTCTTCTCAGAACCTGCGGCCACTCCGGTTGCTGAGACTATGTGGCCCAAGTAGTTCACTACCTTGCAGAAGAGCTGGCACTTCTTCGAGTTCAGCTTCAAATTGGTCGCCTACAATCTCTGTAGCACCTTACTCAGATTCTCGAGATGGTCTTCAAAAGTTTTACCGACGATGATGATGTCGTCCAGGTATAGCAGGCAGGCGTCTTAAGTCAGTCCCCTCATCACTGACTCCATGAGGCGTTGGAAGGCAGCTGGTGCGTGACAGAGGCCAAAGCGCATAACTGTGAACTGCTAGAGCACTTGGCCTGTCGATAAAGCGGTCTTCTCCTTGTCTCTCAGATTTAGAGCCACCTGCCAGTAGCTCGACTTCAGGTCCAGGGTCGAGATACACTGCGCATCAGCTAGCGTGTCCAGGGTGTCGTCAATCCGGGGTAACGGGAAGCAGTGCTCCATCGTTCAGCTACCTGTAGTCCACGCAGAAGCGTAGCTTGCCGCTCTTCTTCGTCACCAAGACTACAGAGGAACACCAAGGGCTGTCAGACTCTTCAATCACCCCCCTGGATTTCAGGTCCTCCAGCATGTCTCGTACCGCCCTTTGCCTTGCCAGCGGAACGCGTCTGTGTGGTTGCCGAATAGGCCGGCATCCCCGGTGTCGATGCGGTGAAGCACTTTGTCCGTGCGACCGCAGTCACTATCACCTTGGCTCCAAAGTGCGGGCGCTGCGGACCCTAAGCACTCGTGGTACCTCTGACGTTACTAGAGGAACCTCGGGCCGAACAGCTGAGCCCCTCCTTCGGGAGTTGTTCGGATTGGGATGGTCTCGAGGGGGCAGTGTATTCCCGATACCCGTGGGAGATTGGGTACGTCTTCGGACGGAGTTGAGGGAAGCCATTAAGTTTCCGGGTACTAGCCTGCTTAGCTAGTAGAAGGTGTGCTAGATCACCAGGCGGCCCCACCGAGGTCATATCGGTAGTCTTCACCTTGAGTGTTCACGCGCGTAAGTGGCGTATCCACTTCCATCCCGTCTTGAGTCCCTAGGACCAGATGGGGGGGCTTGTTAGGAAACAAGGTCATGCCCTATGGAAAGCCCCGCGGAGGACGCCGAGCACCCTTGGGACAGCTCGGATAACTCCCCGGTTGAAAGAGGCCCGGTTCCTTGGACCTACGGTTCCAGGACTAATGGGGTGTGGATCTTCTGCACTCAATATCACCTTGGCTGAAGACGCACTGGTATCGACTCAGCAGTTGTCGAACTTTCTCCAGTTTTTCTGCGGTTAGGTGGTCGGCCGACCTCTCCAGTAAGCCTTCTAGCCGGGGCCCCAGGTGTTGCGCCGACACCGGCTCCTGTCTGTTGTCGATTGCTGTTACGCTCACCTCGGGCTCGCACGATCCACTCTCCGTCCCTGCCTGGACGTCGTGATCGGTGTCCGCTGGATTTAGCAGTCTCACTGGCACCTCTTCTCGGCACGGCAGCAATGCCCTGGCTACACACAGCCCGTGTACAGGCGTCTTATGGTCCAGCATTATGTTCCCGGTTCTGTGGCCTTCCAGTCGCGCCGTCACCACCACCTCGCTCCTCGCGGGGACAAGCACGTCTTCGTTAAAGACGACCCTGCATGTTCCAAGGCGCTCGTTGGGTTGACGAAGAATAACCTCTTCTCCGTTGAGCCGCAGGGCTTTCCTGCCGACGGCGACCGTCGCCTCGTGACTCCTGAGGGCATCCGGTTCCAGTCCTTAATGGTGCTATGTGGGGTGGTTTTCAAATTTCAAAATTCATTTTCTGTTTTTCCAAATGTAAATGAAACTCTGAATTCTATTTTTTCTGAAATGTTTCTTAATAGTTTCAGATTTCTATTTATGCTGTGTTAGTCTCTCCACAAATGCCTAACTGCAAATATTTTGTCTGTTTGTTTTATGTTCTCATGTGTTGTTTTGTTTGTTTCTTTTAGTATTCATGTTGCAGGTATTTTTGCAAGTGTTGCAGCTAATCTGCTATATTCTTGCTTTGTCCTTCTGTAGAATGTCATGTTTTAATTTGGAATTTAATATCTTTTTCATTCAGTAATTACTTTTGTGGCAAAAATTATTTATTTTACTTCAGAAGTTTCTGAAATTTCCAGCCTGCTGTTGGGTGGTATGTGACTTTCTTGAAGAAAGTTTCCTTTTTATTAGTGATGAGTGTGCTGGTTTATTTTACTGTTTTTCTTTTCTTGGCTCTGTTTAATCTTCATATACCTTGTTTTCTCTAGAATCCATGTTCTATAGCTATTTCTATCATATTCTTTAGTTCACACCCATTATTGTCATTGGGAAGTTAACTTAAAAATAAATTAGTGTCCTCCAACATTAAGTAATATCGGACGATGAAAGAAATGATGTTCAAATGAGTACAGGGTACATAGAGCTTAGAGATACCAGACATTCATCTTTTAATTTAAGAGAAAACCTCCAACGTTAAGTCATATCGGACGATGAATGAAATGATTTTCAAATGAGTACAGGGTACATAGAGCTTAGCGTTACCAGACATTCATCTTTCAGGATAAGAGAAAACCTCCAACGTTAAGTCATATCAGACGATGAATGAAATGTTGTTCGAATGAGTACAGGGTACATAGACCTTAGACTTACCAGACATTTATCTTTCAGGATAAGGGCAAACCTTATAAGACCTAGGCCATGACTCTATTAAAATTGTTTGGCTGAGTATAACATGGACAAAAGCTCTGAAACAACAGGGAGCTAAAGGAAACAGTTTTAATATAGCCAACAGCTCTCCGCCAAACCAGTAGCAGAACACCAATTCCGTATTGGATAGCGCCATTTAGCCCTGCCCCTCCGCCCGGAGATATATATACTGCCCTGGACTGGTCACACGTCCAGAACAGGGCATTGCGCATGATCTACGATACCGGGCGTAGATTTCCGTCCCACATCCTACACACATACTCTGGGGTCCCGTATATCGTGGACGTGGTGCGGGAAAGATCCCGCACCATCTACGATAAGCTGGACTCCCATCCAAACATACTGGTGAACACCCTAGGCCGTTACGACCATAGGGTTCCTCGCCGGCGACCAAGCTACCGGCTACCCAAAGATGCCTTGGGTACCTAATACTGAACAAGGCCACATTCCCCTGACTCCAAACTCCTAAGCCCGGAAATGGGCTAGGTAAACTTAATACATTAACACGGTTCCTTTCCCTCTAGCCTGTTCAGCGGACTGTGCTCAGATGCCTCCCAGGCAGGCGGAAGAGCGCAGCCAGCATTGGCGCATCCCCCCTACACGGGGCGACTGCGCACACAAAGGCTAGAAATGTCCACTGCCCAAAACAATCGCCTGAGACAATAATGACTCTTCTATACTGCCCAGATAAAGACGCAATAAGCGGCTAGGTGCTGGGCAACATACACCCCGTCCAGGTAAACCTGGACGACTCGTCTCTTCTGCTGGTCTGCTGGTCTGCTGGTCACTGACTCGACTCACTAGTCACGGAGCAGCAAACATGGGGAAGAAGAACGCCGCCAATAAGAAGCACTGTCGACAAGAGAAGCAGCAGCCGCCGCAGCCATCACCTGCCAGCTCTCGGAGTCCGTTTCCCGCCTCTCTGCCGGCACCGGCAGTTGAGAGGGAGCCTCTCACTGAAGTGGCCGGGAAGTTCTGGGCTGGCACCACCTTGCGCGGTCCAGCGCAGGCTTCGAGTCTAACGCTGCTCAGCTCCCGGGCTCGCAGCAGGCACACCTGTCTCCCGGGCCCACTCGGCCTGCAGAGCCAGCCTTCTCCGCCACACAGCAGGTTGCGCCTGCATCTCCCAGTACTGCAGCACAACGCAGCCAGACGGCACAGCTAACATACGCCTCAGTCTGCTCCACCGGATCCACACAAGTCTCACCGCGGGAGCCCTATTCTACAGCTGTGCAGGGTCATCAGAATCTGCGCTCGGTAGTCATCCGTGGTGCCCCTACGCGGTTTATTCACGCTGCCACGCTACAACACTGGCCATCAACTCAACGCGCCTCCAGGATTTCCACACAACACGGACCTACGAACCTTGTCCGTCTGCAGTTAGCTGACGCAGCAGCCTGCGACATGGCCTTAAGGAGTGGCCTGTTCTTACTAGGGCAGCGCTTACAAATCGAGGCCGGCAGGACTGAGCGGCCTGCTCCATGTTGTCCTTCCCTCACCAGAGACTGCCGCTAACACGACCTCCGTCGCCGCCGCCAGTACTGCGCAACCTGCAGTGGTTTCGGCCACTTCACGGGGCAGGCTCAGTGCCCGTTCTTTCCCCGCGCCTCCAGTAACACTGGCCGAGAGAACCATCCCTCAGCGAGCTTCGCCGCAGCAGACATCACAGTTAAGGAGTTACTGCAGAATCTCCAAGCTGAGATACAGTGCCTAAACGCAAGAATAGGCGCCATAGAGACTAAATTCACCGACGCAGCAGCCGCCAACAACTCCAACCCCTTGCGGGAGGACCTCCAGGATCTCCACTCTGAGGTGCTGAACCTGGGCCCTCGCCTCGGTAGTTTGGAAGAGGTGACAACCACAACCTTCAATACAGTCTTCACTGCACTCAACTCACACCACCAGTCGACCGTGGATCAGATATCAGCACAACCAAACCCACGCAGGACACCATAACGACAATCACCCGGCAGAACTCTTCACTTCAAGAACAAATCACCCAACTCGTCAGGACCACTTCAGTTCATCAGAAGCTCCTGAAGAAGTTGAAGGACAGCAGGACAACCAGCCACACCCTCCAAAAGGACATTCTCCAAACCTTGGAGCAAATCCATCAGAAACAGACAGACCTTCAGGTCGCCCTCGCCAATTCATCTTATGACACAGACCTACTACAGCAAGACTTCATAAAGTTACACAACTGCATTGACTCCTTAAGCTCCAGCGTCAGTAACTCCCACACGGACTCCGCCAAAGAAACAACACACCGATCTCGACGCCACTAGGTTTCACATGCCCTTCTAAGCACCTCGGTGCACAGCAAGAACAATAAATAAACTTAATTTCCTCTCTTTATCCCTTCTTTCTCTTTCAACCTTCTCATCCCATCCTACTACACTGGCTATGGTCAGGGCCTTGTGTCATGGCCATGAGCCAGGAAAGCCAACCTGACCTGTGCACCCTTTCCTGCACAGAAATAGCATCAACCGTGACTAACGGAGGTGCTGTTGCGGGACTCCTCTATTACCTGAACTTCTCTTGTTGGCTTTTCTTTCTCTCCTCCTGTCCTTTTCTCGTTCTTGTTTAAAAAAATTAAAAAAGTAAAAAAAAAAAATTGCTCATCACTTCATGAACGACCAAAACATTTGACTGTCACTTAAAGTCTACTGTATTCCCTTGTAACTACAATAAGATAATGTTTATCTTGAAGTAGATAGAGCAATAAGTGTTTGTACAAGAGTAGAGAAAGTCATTTCCTTTCTTGGAAGTGTTCAAAACAGTGTTGTTATTATAAATTAACTTTAAAGAGAGTCGATTA
Source organism: Mantis religiosa (assembly GCA_030765055.1). Taxonomy (NCBI): domain Eukaryota; kingdom Metazoa; phylum Arthropoda; class Insecta; order Mantodea; family Mantidae; genus Mantis; species Mantis religiosa. The sequence continues at coordinate 319,796,195 of CM060948.1, forward strand.
AAGACACTAAACAACACTTACTTTTAAATTTTTCCGGAACATGTTTCTGAGGCTTTGCCTCTATCATCACTAACGAGAACCAGTCGAGAGCCGGCTGATGATAGAGGCAAAGCCTCAGAAACATGTTCCGGAAAAATTTAAAAGTAAGTGTTGTTTAGTGTCTTTAATCGACTCTCTTTAAAGTTAAGAGAAAGTGATGTTTACATCACATAACGACCAAAACATTTGACTATCACTTTAAGTCTACTGTATTCTCTTGTAACTACAATAAGATAATGTTTATCTTGAAGTAGATAGAGCAATAAGTAATACAGAAAACTATAATACCAATGCTTTGAAAAAAAGAATAGAATCGAATCGATCTAAAATTTGGACCAAATTAAAAAATACTTTAAATTCTAAAACAATTTACAAAATTAAGTAAAACGAGCGAAAAGCCTACCTCCCAAACATTTTGCAAGTGAAAGGATGACGAGAAGCGGCTGGAAAAAGTTATGTGAAAATGAAACCAAAAGTACAAATAATGTAGCAAACGAGTACGTAAAGGGAAACTCAACAGCCAAAGTATGTAGTAAAAATGAAGGGAACGCTATGAGAATTTTGGAGGAGGAAAAAAAAGCAAAAGGAGAATAGCACATGATCTGCGGGAAGCGCAGACGATAGCGTCGCTTCAAAAGATATTAGAATTGTTAAACAACGATTTGAAAAAGGCACAAGAAGAGATAAAAGTATTAAAAATGGAAAATGGGGAACTAAAAGCTCAACTGCTGCTTCAGAGAGAGAGAGAGAGAGAGAGAGAGAGAGAGAGTTCATCATATGCAGCAAAAACAAAGAGAAGTCTGGCAGCATGCGAGATAACCTCAAAAAGCTTCACAAACACAAAGAGATTTGAGGCATTACGTGAAGAAGAAGACAACGAAACATTTGGATTGGATGAAAGAAGACTACACAAAGACGAAAAAACTGGAGCAGGAGAAAGAATTGAAAGCAGCAATAAATACAAATGGACAGGTTCAAAAACAAGGGAAATAATACCAAGGCCATCTGAACGACACAAGAGGGAAAATGAGAAGAAGATGCTGATAATGTTATTGTGTATGGTGACTCAATAATAAAAAACCTAAATCTGGGAAGATGTGATGCAAAGTGAAAGTTTTTAGAGGTGTAAAGGCAGAATACCTGCCGAACATTATAAAAATTGACAGTGAAAGGTGCAAAGCAAAAGTAGTAGTGTTACACGAGGGCACAAACGACATTAGAAAAGGAAAATGTGCAAACGAAATTATGGAGGAAGTTTGCAATTCAAGTGTATGTGCAAGAAAGTGTTTTCCGGGGGCAACTATAATTGTAAACGGTGTAATCATAAGAAGAGACTATAGCAAAAATTTATAATGAATATAAATGAGGAAATTAAATGGGCATGTAAGGCAGCAAGGGCAATATATGTAGATCCAAATAGACATGTAAGCCATTAGGTAGGGATGGCTTACACTTGAATAGGAAGGGTACTTATATATTAAGTCCAGTGATAAACAAAGTGATAAATATATGCATGGAGCAGGGAGACTAAAATGCTGCTCAGATGATGCCAAAAAATTCCTTAAATAAATAGAGGGCAAAACATAGATGAGATACATGAAACGCAAAAATATTAAAGGTACCATATAAAATTAGTAAATTCAAAGGGGGTTTTATCTGTTTTCATCAAAATGTGCAATATATTAGCAATAAGAGAACAATTATGAAATTAAACATAAATGAAATAAAACCAAATGTGATTGTTTTTACAGAGCATGGGCTAAAATCTGAGGAAATAATAGCAAATAATTATGAAGGATATAAACTACAGGCATACTACTGTAGAGCCCGCCTCGGTAGCGTGGAGGTAGCATGTCTGCCTCACACTCAAGAGGTCCCGAGTTCGAATCTCGGTCAGGGTGAGTTACCTGGATAAGGGTTTTTCCTGGGTTTTCCTTATGCTGAAAGACGAATTTCGGGTAACTCTAAGCTCTATGGACCCCGGGCTCATTTGAGCATCATTTCACCCATTCCATTCATCGTCCGATATGACTTAACGTGTGAGGACATAAATTACAACAACAAAAAAATACTACTGTAGGAGGAAGCACAATAGTGGGGGAGTAGCGATTTACGTGAATGAGTCAATAAAATGTCAAGAATTGGATTGTAGCAATTTTGTAGTGGAATTGCAATGCGAATTAGCTGCTTTGGAGATTAGTTTAAAGGAAATAAAATTGCTAATAATTGGAGTATACAGATCTCCAGCAGCAAATAAAAAAACTTTTATAAAAAAACTAGAAAGTTTTATAATCACGATTTCGGGAAATAGGTTTAAAATCATCATGGGAGACATAAACATTGATTTTAATAAGGAAAATTTGGATAAAATTATGCCAACTGAAACCCTAGCTAGGCTGAATTTAAAGATTGGTATAAAAGAACCAACAAGAATTACTAAACAAACAAAAACTTGTATAGACAATGTTTTTATAAATTTAATGGAAAATAAATGGGAAACTAAAGTAATTAACACTTGCATATAAACGCCATAAGGAGGACTCCACAACCAAATAATAAAACAGCTTAAAGCAGTTCTAACTATGCCTATGTAATGACGAAATTCGTGCCAATTTATATCAGACATTAATACAACAACCTATGAAATGACAGCAACAGAAATGGAGCCTGCCTCGGTATCAAAGATGGCAGCGTTTCTGCCACACTTCAAGAGGTCTTGAGCTCCATGCTCCCTCAGGGTGATTTATCTGGATTTGATTTTTGACGCTATTTATCCCTAACCTGAAAGACGAATGTCGGGTCTATGGGTCCTGTGCTTATTAGATCATTATTTTACCCATTCCATTCATCGTCCGATATGACTTTACTTTGGAGGACTTAGAAAATTCAGAAATCGGCTTCTGACAACAGAGTTTCCTCGAGAGGTTTAAACGCTTGTTTAATAACTCAATACTACAAGTACGACCACTTATCATGCGAATTATGTGTAGATGCAGCAACCCTTGTGCATTTATCAGCTCTTGGCTACAGAGACAAAGATGCAGAACTGCATGTAATTCTAAAAGTATGTAGAGTCTGCAGTCCAAATCAAACTGTTCCTACACAAATAATGCTCCAAGATGGAGCATTATTTCTTACACATCTGAACTTAGGTGAATGTACACCAACAGAGGTGCATGTATTTACCAAACAAATAAGCTTAACCTTGCTGAGAAATATAAATTTGTGTTACGAAAATTTATGAAATATGTAACCAAATCTACACCTTTGAACGGAAAATTATGCATAAGTATACCATACAAAGAGGACGGATATAACGCACTACAATATAGACTTGTGTATAAATCGGGTGTACAAACAAATACCTGCAGACCTAGAAATGAAATTAAAATTCGCAAAATGTATGTACCTATGAACTGCAACCACATTCGGCATATAAAATCTGAAAAAACAAAGATGATAAATTAAGTGAAATTAATGGAAAACGTACCAGACTTTGCCGATACATAATGAAGTTCCATTAGTTATTCAAAACAAGATGCAATATATGAGTTTTGACACAGCCGTTCTAATTTGGAAAGCACATGTCTCATGCTATGGCAAAATTAACGACAGGGGACCTCTACACAGTTCCACTAGACTACTACATACATCAACGGAATGGACACCCACGACAGCTTTGTATAACTTTTCACATGGTTAAGTTAAGAGAGAAAGTCTACAAATGTATATCCCTTGCCTAATAGATAACAAGGCGAAATAAATCAATGACATATGCTTAGGAAACCAATTCCATAATAGGAAAAGTCTAACTGTCTCGTAAGCATAGAATTCAAAGGACCAGTACCACTCAATTTCATATGCTTCCTGATATATTTTTGTATCTTATATATGTTTAAAATACATTTAAGGCTTTACATAATGACAATGACCATTAGCATGACATGGTGCAACTGTCCCCTAATCTCAAGAATACCTAAACAAGGGAACCTTAACCTATGCTAAGCGACAACGGTACTGCCCTGAATGATAAGAAATTTTTGGAAGCCGTGTGGGACTAAGACATTAAACATTATTTTGTATCAAGGTAATCCAGAAAAGAAACAATATTAGAAGTACTAAATTCTATACGATTTATATGCAAAAGAAGGCATAACGTTTGCTTGTTCTCCTATATAAAATTCGCTATACAATCACGATATTCGAAATGAAGTGATAGGTAAGTTTGCGAAGCTACAAAACCCACGGTCAGCAACTTTTGTAGAATTTCCGGAGAGTGGGTTCGTTCAGGTTTAACACGCTAACCCAAACATCCCAGAAATGATACCATTTAACAGTCAGAACATATATCTTCTCAAGAAATATGTCATTAGTTGTACGCCAGATGATTCTAAAGGTTCAGACAGGGACGAAACAGGCAAGAAGATAATAAGATAAGGGGGATACAAGAATTAGGCCAGCTCTTCGGATCAAAGAACATACTGCCACGTGTTAAAACCTAATTACTAACAAGTAACCTAATTTTGAAATGCATCAGTGCATAAGAAGTTTGTATGACATTAGGAACTAACACCTGTGAATTAGATGACATGAATGAAGAATGTATTGTGCCAAATTATCATAGTGACATGTTCAGGTCATTTGTTTAGGATCATATATTACATGTGAGTGAAGAAAATATACACCAATGGACGTGTAGCACAAAACGAGTATATTTCATTTTTCGAATTAATAGGACGTTTTTTTTATGGTTATTGTATAAAGTTATTGAATAAAGCAAAGTGTAAAATATGTTGTAATAAATGCACAGCGCTGGTTATCGTTTCTGAGGCTGAGAAACAAATGTGTATTACATAATTTGCATCATATAAATCTTAACTATATGGATTTGGGCATAGATAGGTATACAATTCCCTCATTGTTGCAGGATACATTTTGATATTTAATTGTAATTTTAATGGACACACCTTCTATATAATATTTCCCAGTGTTATTGAGTTTTAAGTTCGTCCCTTTTTTGCATTTTGTTTACTCCTTCTTTTCTGTCAGGTCATTCACATTTGGGTAAAGGTGAATGAATCCGTATTTTAGGACGTGGAAGAAGGTGCATTCTGAAAAATTTTGAGAAACATGCCTGGATTGAACTGAAAGACCTTCTACATCCAGCATCGAGGGTGAAGTACTACGCAGCGAACTTCATAAGACATGATCAGCCAGTAATGTAGTATAAGCAACTTAAATATCCAGACCTGCAAATCAGGAAACTGAAAGGTTGTTTCTCTAGGCGCACGTCAGATGTCTTCAAGAAAGGAGAGGGTAAAAAAGCAGCCATGGAATTCAAAACAGCTCACCTGGATCTCTGAATTGCATGTTGTAACATCTAAAATTTATATTGTTTCTTCCAAAATTTATATATAATTTACTGAAGAATGATCCAGGTCGAATTTTAAATTTTGGGAAGTTATTTATAAGGAGAACTACTAAGATTCTGATATTACTAGAGGACTGTCTACTCCGATGAAATACACTTTTAATTATCGGTTGCTATTAAGAGGCAAGTAACCGCTACAAACCCTGAAAAATAAACATCTGACACTTTGGTAACATCTACATCAACCCTACATTACAGTTTATGAAATTATCTCGTGTAGGGCAGCTCTTGATCCTATGCTAGAACACAATGGTAAACAAAAATATGTGCTTCAATAATATCACAAATATTGAGAGCTGCAGATCTGGTTCAAAGATGACGATGACGATGAACTCAATTTTCTGCTTTATAGCGTCCCTGTTTACTATGCAGCAATTGTGGTTTGATCTCTAAATATAAAACTTCCAAGTAGGAGTATCGAACTTCAAGCGCCGATTGGCGGTAAAAAATATTCCGGAAATTAAAAGTGAAATGTTATATATGGATGATCTTTAACTCTCTTAGTTCTAAAGTTTCTATTGTATAGTGATTATGAAATCCCGCTCAATTTTTCTCAGATACCTCTCGTGATTTATAAATATAACATAATATCACCGTCCTTACTTTCGTTCGGGGGAAGGTCATGTTAAGTTTTGTGACTTTGTGTGTTCGTAGAATTAAAAGTTCAACTTTCAGAAATTCAAAATGTTCTTTATTTCCGTAGTAATACACTCTGTTCAATTCTTACGTAACAGAATTACGTCACATACACAATCACAATCTATCAAGCTCGATGATCACAACAACGGCGTTCTGATTCCATCTGTTTACTGCATCAGCTCTCGGTACATCTGTTTTCTGTTTACGACTACTGCTCTATTTACGACTGACTCTTGCCGAGGTGTCGCTCCCTTAAATACCTCATTGATAATCACAGAGACTGCTGGAACAAACAAGAAAACGACTGTTCTCTGTCAATCAAGATATCACTAGAATTTTCTAGACGGGAAACTTTATCCGTGCCGGCAGGTCCTTTATCTCACGCTATCTTTAACTGCAGGCTCTTTGTGTACACCAGCCGCGCTCATCTCTCTGCACCGAACCTTTAGTGCGCGTCGCCGCGACAGTATTTTACGTCCGAGAAATTTCATCGCTCTCCGCGGGTTTTGAACCGGTGACTTCGAGAACCAAGGATCAGCATAACACTCCTAGACCACGTGAGAGATATATCGAAATTAGTTAAGAAATACCTGTCAATCTGACCTGCACAGAATGTAAAAGACTGGAATGTGACATTTCTAACATCTTCTCAAAATAATGTTTCAATTTAGATGATTTGTTTATCTGTATTTACCTCCACAAGCTCAACATAATCTGAGCCACTCTTTATAAAACCCTTTTAGAGTCTAGAAGCGAAATCATACAGAATCTTTCGGCTATCTGGCTATAGCGCCTCAAGTGTTTGAGAGAGAGCCAATTATCTCTATTTACTTCCACAACTAAAATGAACAGTTCAAAAGCGTTGATAAGTAAAACCCAATTTCATTTTGACTGCTCGGCACTAGCTTCTGACAGATTGAGCCACTATATCACAATACACATTTGTGTATTTGATAAATGTCAATTCTAGGTTCATTCCGGATAATCAGGATCGATTGCAGCTTCAAAATCTCTGTCCTCTGTTTGCTTAAACAGTTCATTAATACTATTTATGTATGCTTCTGGGAGTAAAATAAAACAGATGTTTGTTAAAGTCTTTATGGCGCAGATCAAAATACTTTATGCTCTAGATGTTCCTAATTAAGTCGGTTTAAATACATTTTACCTTTTGATTAGTTAATGTAATGTAACTTAAATGACTTTTAGTCCCATATCCATTACAAAGAGGAGAACCTTTGAACAAAGAATGATTTATCAAGAACAGATGAAATGTTTTGCAGGATAGCTCTATGATCCCACAGATATATATAATTTCGCCCTTTTCAGTTAGCATGAAATAGGAATTTACAATTATTTCATTTACTTATGTCTTACCACGTTCTTTATATCTTTTTACGTTCATCCAATAATTCTTATTTAATTTTACCTTGTAAGCAGGGTGCATTCAATTTTGGGGTGTAATGCAATACCTCCTTTACCTACTATCTGCGTGGTAGAGAAAGTAAGAAACAAAGATGATAATTAAATAATATACGAAAAAAATCACTAAGCAATTAAAAAGTCCTTCAGTTCTGGTAAGAAACAATAGAATTCAGCTTCTTTCTGTCCATTATGAATTATCCTAAGTAAATCTACGGATTGGATTGGATCTAGCTCATTCAGTAGCCTTCATTGGCTAGTTCATTCCTTCACTGCTCTTTCTTTATGCGATTGACTATATGGTTTGTGTTGTATAACAATTTTAGTCGTATTTGCAAGAGTAAACCAAAGAACAAAAACAAATTTGAAGAATAAGTTTAATGTTGCTCTTATCATTGCAAAATATCTTTATTTATTTTCCCTGTTACATATTACGTACATCTTCCAAATATATTACAGGAGGTTTCAATTCAATCCAAATATATCTACCCCTGTTCTTATATATGTATTTATTTTATACCATTTAAGTTCACCTTGCTACGAATTTTGGAGCTTCCTGTCCTATGCCTCAAACCTTGTCTGGTCTCTCTCTGTTAATTTCTACACCTCACTTTCATATAACAATGTCGGAACAATGACATTTCGTCAAAAACAAATTTGTACACGATTTAAAGCGTTTGATATATACATGTTTGATTGGAGCCAAACGATTTGTTTGCGGCACGGAATGGGCAAATGCTGTGATGTTTCCAAGCAAAGCATGATGTTATTAAATGGATGCATTTTCAATTGCCATAGAATTAAAACTTAAAACTTTGCTCAAAATAAATTTAAAATACCTATATTTCTGCCAAAATCTGAATATCAAAATTTTGAGTGGAATATAGGTAAAAGCTAAAGGAGTTATCTTTAGGAACATTTAATTAATTCCATAACTCTTCTGAAAAAATTAAAATGAGATATCCAGGGGAAGGACATACACATTTCAGGCATTGTATCCTCTTTTGTGTACTGTAAATATCAATTGCCAACCATTTATATTTTGCAACTACATCTGTGTAATTAATTTCTTCATGAGCAATTAAACTTTTGAAAACGTAACTCAGATTTTTTAATAGTTAATATATAGGTAAATAGCTCAAAAGCCCTACAAAGAATTTAAACTTTACTTTAAACAAGATTGTAGGAAGGATCTACTTAAAGAAGAAGGTATTATGACAGAAAGAACATATATTCAAAAGTGCCAGTTTAAGCGTTACATGGTTTATGTGTACACAATTATAAGCATATTATCTGTATGAATATGTTAATTATTACCTGTAGAATTTTCAAAGCTTATTACATGATTGTTTCAAATCAGATATTATTTACGATTAAGAAGATTCAGCTGTTGTGATTGTCAACACAGAGATGAGATGCTTACCTTGAAAAGTGTAAGAAGTACAAGTACTGTAAGCAAATAAATGTTCTCCTCAAGTATTATAATATATTTGTCAAAGTTTATTGATTTACAGAATAAAATATTTAACAGTAAAAGATCACTTTTTGTATTTATTATACGTCAACAAATTAATAAAATTCATAGTGCTATGGATTGTGTCAGTATTCAGGAGGGAAAAGTCGTTTCCATTCTATTTGCATTTTGCCTATAGAAACTGAGTTACCCAATGAGATGTCTTTAAGAGGAAGTGAGTTACTCAGCTGGAAACAAGCAGCACGCCTTTCAGGTAAATAACAATATTGTTGTGTCGAAGAGCTGAGTACAACCTCGTTTATATCGTAATAATTCAAAAACTTAGAGCCGTATTCCATTTCTGTAATATTTATGTTAAAAATGCAACTTGGAAATGGTATATGTGAGTGATATTGTCCCATGTGTGATTTGCGAGTGATGTAAATTATATTATTTTGAGAATATTTTATTGGAGACACTGGATATTTAGTTGAAATTTCATTTTACAGTTTCTTAAAGTACAGAAGCTTTTTTAAATCGGTAAATAACAGGAAGACTGTGTTTTCCTGTTTCCTATGGCAAATCTCGTGGAAATTACTAAGATGTCAGCTTCCCCTGGTATATGTGCAGAGTTGCACAGATCAAAATGGAGCTTTGCTCCTGTTCACGTCATATGGGATGTTCTGGAACAAAGCAAATGCGCTCTGCTGTTTTGCTGCTTTAAATTAAAATTAGGGCAATGGCAGGATATGTTTGGTATTACCGTCACCATGTTGCAAAGCGCTTCCTGAAAAAGTCTTCAAACCAAATAACGTGACACGACCCTCCACTCGGGGGCTCGTTTCTTTGTTTGGCATGTGAATGCTTCCGACCCTTCAGCTTGGCATCCTGGACTGGACCACTCACTTACTCATTCCTGAAATACATCCCCTAAGGTAAGATATACAAATTACTATTCAATTCATCATATTAATGTTGTCACTATTTAGCTAACAAAGCTAAACCAAACGTCGCACATTGGTACCTGATACGAATTCTTAGTTATATTGTTATTGTTAAGCCAAGCGTTTGTAATTGTTCTACCATCCTAAATTCCAACTTAGCTATTCACCCTAGTCACCACGACTATAGTGCGTGACAATATTCCTGTAAAACAAATACTCACTAATTTTCTCTATAAACCTTCGATTGCAATAATTTCTATTATGAAAGTGAAACAGCGAATAACTGGTGATGGTGGAGTGTTGGCTAATAAATATGCTAAAAAATGTTAGGTAATATTTGGAAATTATCCTAAGATAATACTTTTGTATGTAAATCTATCTCTATTTATATAGTCAAAAACTTTTGTTTGATCCCGCTACACTTTGCTCTTCCGTGATGAGTTACAGCAATCTACAAATTCAACTTTTTTTTTTCTTTTGCAATTCTCCCGTTGCGTCAAGTCATGTCTCCATCTGTGGATGGTTATAACTACAGTGTAAGGAAGTAATAAACGATTTAGTGAGAATAAAGTATAATAAAGCACGACTAAGAAGGTTGATAAGTGGTGTAGCACTTACGTATCACCTTATGAGCAGAACAGAGGACCACCGTAGGCAGTTAGGAATAATGCACTATCAGGTGGGCTACCGCTCCCATTTTTTAAAATTCGTATACTTTATTGAAATTACTCTACTTTTAAAAATACGAAAAGAATTAGATATTGTATCTTTCGAGTCCCATCACTTAACCGCTATACATGGAAGCAAACCATTTTAATTTATTTTAAATAAACAAGGCAACTAAGCAATAGCTTGCATGTGGATGGAAAATATTTTTATTTTAAAACAACGATGCGTGTAAATATTAGTTTGTATGTTAAGGTAGTGCATTTCAATTTATTTATTCGAAGTTAAAGATGGAGACCCATCATCCACTGGGAAAGGTTTGATGGGGCATATCCACACAAACTATTGTAGTTTTACTCCAACACTTTGTTTCACTCCTAAGAATTCAACACCAAAACTTTCAAGAAAATATCCTCAATGTAAAAACCCCCTACTGAAAATGTACTTTTGTTTTTTAGCTTCTCAAAATGGCTGCAAAAGCTTTGATTTAAATAACATATGTTGTGCAGATTTAAATTACAAATAAAATGTAAGTCCTTGAAAACTTCCACACATAGTCTCTGACCATCTCTTTATTCGAAATAAATTTTGTTCAACTTTTAGACCGTAGATATGCAGAAAAATCACCAAATGAAGGAACGACTCTTTCTTTGGCATTCTTTCTCTGTCGTTTAAATTGTCACATATTATATATCATAGTCGAGTGATGAGTCACTGTTCCTTTTGCTCAACTCGTGGTCACGCAAAAGAGTGATTTTAAAAGTCATCACATATCCACTCGATTATAAGTAAATAAAGACTCTGAATGTGGTATATTATCTTTTGTATTTCCTATATCTTGTTATTTTGCAGTAAGGGATAACTGAGTTAGAATATATCAGTGCTCTCAGACTATTTACTATTTAAAGAAGCGTCCTGATAATGAGAGTACCTCCAATATTTAACTTAATAAAAACTGTTAAGCTAGCTTCTCGAGGCAATAAACCAACAACGAAGGTTTAAAGGCTTTGTTTAATTAATTTTTGGTTGAGGTAAATAAGGGAACTCTTTCCCTTTTATCCTCAATGCATGCCCAAACTAAGTATACACTGTCGAACTTTTAAATTTTAATTTTGATACCTTTTATGTTTTGTTGTTTAAGTGTGTATCTTCAGTGTAAATGTGTAGCTTCGATTTTAATGAATTTCTACATTCTGAATCATAAAGACTCTAGTGGCGACCACAACTTTAAATGGTTTCATAATTAGGATAAGTGTTATTACTTTTAGATATAGAAAAACCTCATTTCAATAGGGAGCATACATGATATAAGGAGTAGTAAAATTCCTTCGCTATTGACTCATTAAGAGCACTTATTATTTCGGTTTCACTTCACAAATTCCCTGCTTACTACATATATTGCTTCGGCGGGTACACTGGGATAGAGGCTGGAATCTTCACTAGTGCATTCACATGCAGCTGCGCCAAACGAAATTCGAGGATAAAGAACGACAGAATCAAGGCCTATGTTACATATAATCTCTATTGTTTAATAACTTAAATTTGAAATACACACATAGTATAAATTATCGTGCATCACTTGCACCACAGAAATTAAACAGCAGTTTTGTTTTATGAAAAAATTCATGCTGTTTTAATTTACTGTAACCACAATCTCTCATAACTTGCAATCAACCTCAATGGCGCACAATGCACATCTATCAGACAACTGCAAGAATTGGACGGCTACTCGAGGGTTCCCGTACATAAATTTCCAAAGAACATAAACCTCAATTTATTCAGTGTACTATTATCTAGAAACCGAGATGTAAAAGCTTTTCCCAAAACGTTTCTTATACCTTTGCCATAAAGTCATATTTGACTACCAAAATTTTCTAGCATTTTACTACTCCCAAACTCATTGTTTTTCCGGATGTTTTAAAATAAACAAGTAATAGTACGTATGGATTTTTATATTTCACTGCAAATTTAAGTTTGGTAATGTTATTTCTGTTTTTGCGTTTGTACCTTTTGTTATACGTTATTCATTTTGATCAGTTTCATGCGTCATTTGTTTCACCATCACAGTGCTGTTAATTTGATATTTTACATTGGTAGCATCATAGTCGTTAATATTCTTCACATATTCAATTCTCTTTTTTTTTCCTTTCCGCCAATTTTGAATCACAACTATTTGTAAATAATAACAAGTTGTTTATTGTGTATCTTATATATATTCAAATTCTCTCTTACCGTCCGAATTATACAACCCACAATCTCCGTGTGCTATAAAACGTAACCACTGGCGCGACAGCCCTAAGAGGGCCAAGGCCTACCAACCCGACTGCCGGCCTCACGCCCACTTACACAAGCCAGAGGTAGGCGATCATCCATCCTACCGATGCGAGCAGGAGATGTGGTCAGCATCTCGGCACCCTCAGCCGGAATGTTGGTTTTCGTGACTAAGGATGCTTACCTATCCTAAGCTCCTCACTTTCCTCACGATGCTGAGTGGGCACCGGTCCTATGCCCGGGACTTGAAATCTGTGCCACATGGGTGGTATCGAACCCGGGCCACTTTCCGTGGCCAGGGACCAAGGCATGCTGCCTGAGCCCGCTACGCCACGGTGCCTCCATGTCCTATACTCCAACAAAAAGTTAGGGAAAAATGAGCAGCCATTACTGTTGCATTAATATCAGTGTAATTATTCTGCTGTGGTCTTTGAGTAGATGAATTCATTCGATCAGTGACCACGTTCACTCAAGCTTAATCCTGCTGTTATCTTCTGAGTGAACTAGCTTAACACTTCTGGCTAACATTTCCCATAGAATCATGTCCTCAGTTGAAATTATACCTGGTTAAGTGCAGCATAGGAACTTAGATGCAGTCAAGGCTCAACGTAATATGGCAAATTTTGAGAAAATTGTATTAGTTTCAATTCATGGCATTTTCAGAGAAGTAGTATCAAAAGTCTAACCACCACCTGAAAGATGTAAAGAATCAAGTGATCTAAGCAAAGAAGTTTTGTAGGTTTGCGACACACTTCTCCTAGGAATATAAATAAGGCTCCAATTTCTAAATAACATAATAGCCCTCCAGACTGTTTCACGTTGATAACTTTCACTTGCATGAAATAAATTTTCCTGAAATATATCTCAAGTAGCTATTAACAGCATATACGTTCTTTGAACGTAACATTAAGAAGTGAATTTCAGGTTTGTTTTCCAAAACCAGAACGGCGCTGTCGGTGGAGAAATGCCGTTATTTTTGTTTACACAGACAAAAGATATATGCGACACTTTCCAAGAAACAGCACATATTCCGAAGTTGGTAATCGTGATGCCACTGCCATCAACAGGGGTTGAAATATGTGTAAAAACACATCCAATAAATGCAGTGTATTAACAAGGACTGTATGCACTAGCCGTGGTTATGAAAACATATTTGCAGCAAGATTCCATATTTGAAAGAGAAATTAACACAATTGTTGCCAAAAGGTACATCACAACTATTTCAGGATACGAGTGAGTGAGTGAGTGAGTGAGTGAGTGAGTGAGTGAGTGAGTGAGTGAGTGAGTGAGTGAGTGAGTGAGTGAGTGGGGTTTTAGGGCCCGTCGACAACAAGGTCATTTGGGCCCTAAGTCAACATTAAAACCTAAAAGCTACACTAATCAAGCTAAAAAGGTAAAATAAAATAAAATAAAAACATTCAACTATTAAAAGTACATAAAAAATCATCCCGGTCAAAATAATTTAAAAGCTCTAAAATTTATAAATATAAAATTCAAGTCATACTTGTGAATAAAAACCGATTTTAAAAACAAACCGCAGTGCCTTATCCACGGCCACTGGGTCGTCACCTAAAATACTGGGCAAGTTAGCTCCCAAGCCTATTGACTGGTCAGGATACGATTACCATTACTTCAAGTTAGCGATAAAACACCTGAACTAGTTGAACTTCGTTGGAGTACAGAGGGTGAAACTCGGAACTGTGTTATTTGTCAACTTTTGTTTTTGGAAATGGAAGAAATATTAAAATAGGAAAGCAAATATGTAGAAAATAAATGTTATCAGTTTATAAATTAAAATTGCATAGAAATGGACTGGTTTCGTTTATCACATCTTTGCCATTTTGTTCATTATGAGAAATAAGAAAACTATTTTGGGCCTTAATATCTCTCATATTAACTTCAAATAAAGTGAGAAGCAAGTGAAATTTATTATCAACTAGAGGCAACTCTTGTAGGAATTTTTGGAAGGAACTGGGCTACAAAATGAGTCTGATCCTTGATAACATTAATTCACATTGGATGCAATAAATGCTCAATTTACTGTTGGGTATATCCAATATTTTTCTTGTTCTACAGTAAGTAGGGAACGTATGGCATTTCCCAAAAGCATTTGAAGGTGTTCAATATACATATAAGCTTTTAATTCCTCTGTGTCCAAAAAAGGGCGGATTTGTGGCAAGTCACAAGGATTCTGAGTAATATCCCACTAAGACGCACCAAAATGTTTTATAATAAAATAGATCTCATTAAAACATACAATTTGTGACATTTGTCACGTAGAGTGAAGAATTTTGGAGATATACGCTTTTATTTGTCTGAATTCACATATAATTACACCTTTCTGAAATTGTAAGTCATTATTTGCTTTTATTTAGTTTTAATCTGTATGCCAGGGAATTCAAAGGTCTCAATAACGACCGGTTTTAACAACTTGACTATCGCTGAAGGCCTACTGTATTCCCACATTTCCTTGCACCTACAACAAAATAAACCTATAAAATAAGTTCTCCAAAGTATATCTCAATTAAAATTAGAATATTTCGTTTGTAAAAGTAGTTTACACAAGAGTAGAGGACACGTAATTACTGTATATCATATTGTTCTCTCTAACAATCCAATTAACCATCACAAGTTAAGTTATATTAAAGTAGAATTGTCTAGATACTGTACAGAGCAGCTCGTCACTTAATTGTTTATGCTGTAAGCGGAGCTGGATGTTTTTCTGTTTTTACACATCAGAATATATCAGTCACAATTTTTAGAACACAAAACACAGATGCAGGTGTAACTTGGGTGATGGAAAGCCTTATTGGAACACATCTTGTGGTAGAAGCCATGCGTTGCAAGTCCTGTAGTCACATGTATTTCGTAATTCGCTTGCATCCAGGATCAGCCTTGGTCGCGCAAGTTACATACAATCCCATTGGAGTATTTCTTTCTTTTTTTTTCTTGTAGGTTTTGCAGAAATATCTTGTAGTACTCCGTAGCTAGCAGCACCAGTGTATATCGCAAGTGTTCTATTAAGAACGCTTCCCTGATAAGTTCATATGCCAGTCGTCATAAGGAGAGGTAAAATACCTCCGCTGTTGAATCATTTAAGGTGGCTACTCGTTTCGATTTCACTTGAACTTGAATTCTTAATTTACGCAGACAGAACGTATCATGTATCAACTGTTCCAAAGAAATAAAATAGTATTTTTAATCAAAACTGTCATGGTGTTTAATTTACTGTAACCATAAACTTTCATAACTTGCAACTAATCTTAGTAGAGAACCATGAACATCTACTATCAGACACAATTGTGTCAACTGGGTAGCTACTCGGGAATATTCGGTGATATATTTGTATATATTTGTATGTATATACATATACACTTGTATACACACTAGTAACATAAACTTCAGGTCGTTTTGTCTCCACAAAGGTATTATATGTTTTATTATCTACATTTGGAGATATAAATCCTATATCCCAAACTTGTGCTCTAATTTTTATAAGACCATATTTAATTACAGAAGTTTCGTAGCATTTTTCACACTCCTAACGCCATTGTTTTTTTGGATGTATCATAATATTCTTTCTTTTTAAATAAATACATAATATTATACATGGACTTTTATCTTTCACTTCAAATTAAAATTTGGTCATTGCATCCTCTGTAGTTCTGTTTGTATTTTTTGTTATACGTTATTCATATTTCTCAATTCCAGGATTCCTTTGTTTCATCATCACAGTGCTGTTAACTGATATTTTACATTGTCAGCATCGTCGTCGTTACTAATCTTGAGAGTGTAATTTTCTTTTCCTTTGTTTTCTTTTTTATCGTTTGGGTTTCCTTGCATTAGGTGTAGTTTATGTGAAGATGTATAAATACAATATAAAAGGCACAATCCTAGAACACTGGAAAGGTCAATTTTGAATCAAAACTATACTACTAAGTGAGGGAGAGGTATCACAAGTGACTGTATTAATCAATGCTAATAATAGTTGATGTGACTTCAGTAGTACATGTGACGTCACCCCCCCCCCCTCCCACTCTCCATGACTTGTTGGTTAAAAGTTTGTATAAGCGAGTTGCTCGCTCTCGCTTGGACTAGCTTTTGGCTCGGATAGACGCATCTGTGCGCAACCTCTTGATGGCAGGTAATTGGCCGCTATGGCCGCCTTTGTAATCTGCTTATTTGTAGTAAATATTCTTATTAAGCGAATTCTACATTTAATTAGTGTTACCACACCTTTGTATAAATGAAACCTAATACAAAATCCCAACCTCTCGTCAAGCATGCATTTCCTACCAATTGAACTACTCTCCCCCGTGTACGATCTGGCCATGTGCTCCTTAGCTTTTACAATCCATAGTTACATCGTCACAATATTCTCTCTTCCAGCTGAATGAGCCATATAATCGAAGGATAAAGAAAGACAGAGTCAAGAGCCCCATGTTACACAAGTCTCTATTGCTTAATAAGTTAAATTTGAAATACACTTATAGTAAAAATTATCATTCATCAATTACACCAAAGAAATAAAGCAGTAGTTTGGTTTTATGAAAATATTCATATTGCTTTAATTTACTGTCACCATAATCTCTCACAACTTGCAACCAACCTTAATAGTGCACAATGCACATCTATCAGACTACTGCAAGAAATGAACGTTTACTTGGGAGTATCCCGTACACATATTTCCAAAGAACATAAACTTCAAATTACTTACTGTTCTACTGTCTAGAAATCGAGATCTAGAAATCTAGAGATCAAACTTTTTCCATACTTGTCCTATACCATTGCTATTAAGTCATATTGGACTACACAATTCTGGTAGCATTTTTCCTCACCTAACCTCGTTGTTTCTCTGGATGAGTTAGAATTTTCTTTATTAAAAATAAACAAATGATAGTACATTCCTTGTAATTGGTTGACTTCTTCAGTACTTATACTTTTATGAAATGGGAATGCAATTCCCCGCTATAGGCCATGCTAACAGAATCGAATTTATGAGCCATCACATAGCTGCTCTTCAACGCAAAGAAAGCCCGCCTCGGTAGCGTGGTGGTAGCGTGTCTGCCTCGCGTTCAAGAAGAGGTCCCGAGTTCGAATCTCGGTCAGGGTTAGTTACCTGGATAAGGTTTTTGAGCTGTTTTCCCTTATCCTGAAAGACGGATGTCGGGTAACTCTACGCTCTATGGAACTTGGGCTCATTTGAGCATCATTTCAACCATTCCATTCATCGTCCGAAATGACTTAACGTTGGAGGACGTAAATTACAAAAAAAAAAAAAAAAAAAAAAAACACACAAAGAACGACCCTGACAAGAATGTGCTACCCTTACACAGTGCGACAACGACAGTGAATGTGTGTGTGTGTGACAGAGCTACCC
>CM060948.1:319819436-319829436 GCA_030765055.1 Mantis religiosa
ACTTAGTTCTACCCACATGGAATGAGGAAAGCGTGCATTTTCGTTTATGTAAGTTTCCATTAAATAGTTGCAAACCATCTGTAGTTTTCCGAGATAGGCATCAGTGTTATGAAGTCTTCAGCAAAACAGTCACCAACAATATCAGGATCCAGTATTGGCAAACCAAATGTGTAATTCAGAAATTTCCCGATTTCATTTCTGGAATAGTAGTTATGTGCAGGTTTTGTATATTTCGCCACCAGCTTTGTGTTTGGTGAAATTTACATCCTTGGATTTTAACATCAGTCCACACTTCTCTTCCAGCATTCATGATGCTGTCTTCAAAGTCAGAAAACATTGTTGATGGAGAGAATTTCTGACCTAGCTTATGACATTTATCAACAACTGTTGAAAATACCTGCTGATATGATGAAGCTCTCTTGTCCTTCAACAAAGAAAATACCATTGGAATGTAATCTCCATTAACGAAACCATGTATTGTAAATAGCTGGCAAAAAAAACTTGTGGAATGCTTTAAAGTTGCATCAACATATGTTGTGTCACACTGAGTACTCTGAGATATCCGGATTCATAAAATATTACAACGTTCTTCATAGCATTATTGTGTAGCAACAACTCCGCTTCATCTATAGTTTTCACATTTAATGTGTTCAGAACATCCTGAACCTCCTCCATACTCGTGGGTAATTTTGGCAGAATTTTACGCCTAGCTTTGTATGTGCACTTATGTAACCTGTGGACAACTCCAGTGGTTACTTCTTTCATGTTATCTCTCTTCAGTTGCTGGTATATCAGTTTCGATGGCCTTTCACATATATCTTCTGTAAATTTTCTCTTCAGATCACAAAGCAATTTTTGTCTCTGAATTTTGTCACTAGGTGTTGCCGCATGGTTATGGTCCTCTTGAATATCCAGAACATCTATTTCTTTAATGGAAAAAGTTTCAATAAAACTTTTGCAACTTTTAACATTGTACGTCCATGGCGCTACCCCGCTTTTTAAACACTTTTGGAATTCGAAAGTATAACCGTTCCAAAGTAGAATTTTCCTTCCTGTCCTACTCGCCGTAATTTCAGTCTTGTCGGGAAACATGTTAACAGTGAACTTATTTTCTGTACAGTGAAATAAATCACGGAAAAAATTAGGTATACCCATGCCACCCACCTGCTGGCTAATTACACCGGTTTCGCGGCAGGCCTGGGAGTTTTTACCTGCTAAGCTCGCTGGAGGCTTGGGGGTTGTTACCTGCTAAGCCTACCTGGGTACGGGAGGCTTCGGTCCTGTACCCAACCCAGCAGATGCTGTTGCTGCATCCTGTCCTCGAGGATGGTACTGACGTTTGGGGTCGCCCAGCATCTCAATCTGAGCTTTTGCTCAGAACGGGTGTCTCAGGATGAGCAATTCTTTTAGATGTTCTCCACGTCTGCAGTCGAAGCATAAATACCCCTTACCTAGGGTTTGTTCTCAGACTGGAATTATAACTAATTTACTAAACGAAACGAAATGATCGTTCACCTTCATTTAAATATTCCAATTTTTAATTCAGTATTAAGTTAACAAAATCGCGTTGTGGATAATTGAATGAATAACTTAATAAACGCCAGTTTCCTTCACAACAGTAACTTAAAATTGAGTCCCCTCACACTGATAAGATTTTGTTTCTTAACTCGACGACGTCCATACACAGAATGACGCTAACTCTGGCTAATGTGAAACTATTAAATTTGCCGTTGCTACGAAAAACAATTTCTCATTGGTTCACATCTTCTTTGGTGAACCACTTTTCATTACCATATTAGTTAATTTACATAATCCTTTGTTTAAATCATATTTAAACAATTTAACAATCAAATAACATTATTTACAATTTTACACTGTTATTATCGTCGTTAGTTTTCCTTATTTTCTACCTATTCAATTTACAAGTTTACCTTCAATTGTTTCTTAATCACATTCTCTTTCCCCTTGGATCGATTTTTCTTGAATATTAACATTTTAAACTCTGAATAACATTATCAAATAAATAATATTAATTCTTCGGGACCAAATTAAAACAACCGTTACAACAATAACCAGTAATGCAATTGAAGTAGCTAATTTTACAAATATACATTTTACATAAACTGTGTGCTTTAACGTGCTCTAAATGTTTTGTGTGGTAAGAGTTTATCTACTCTCTTATGATTTATCAGCTTTACAAAGATATTCAGAATGACAGGGGTTCTGAAGGTATTCCTAAAAAGTTCAATAAATACTATATACACATTGTTGTGGTTGTATGTGAATAGAGTGTACATGCCGATAGGCTGTAAATTTTAGGAACATTCTTTTCTTTTTATATAAACTCTACCCCTATAACGAGCGGAACTAGTGCTTCTCAAGTTGTAATATTGTCACCCAATTATCGGGAAGCCAGACCAACGACAGCTGAGAAGGGACCAGAGGCATACAGGCCACACCCACTCATCTATCTCAGTCACTAACTGAGGAGATGATTAGGGAAGTGTCACTTGTCGCTGGCCGCCTCTTCCTCCCCCTGCCGTCTGGAACCTTCGCGGTGATTCACGGAAACTAGAGGCTTCGAGAAAACGGCGATATTCCTATAAAAAGGGCTGCAGTGAGTGAATTGAGTCAGTCAGTGCTTGGAAAGCAGCGAAGGAGCGCCGTGTTAGTGAACGGGCGAGAAGACTGTGTACGTGTATCGGAGGAGTGTACGTAATTGCGAGAGTAAAAAGGGAACTGTAACGGACGAACTGGTGAATCGTAATTGTGTGCATTACGTAATTCTGTGTAATTGGCAAGTGTTCAACTGTAAGTCGGTGGATATAAAGAACATTTTTGAGTGGTGTAATCGGACTTTTAATTTCACGAACCCACAAAGTCACACTGGTGTCAGGAACTGTGACGATAACATCACCGAACATTACAACGATGGACGCGGCATTGGAAAAGAATTTGGAGGTGATGGAAATGAAGGCCGAATTAACAGAGAAGACAGACGCGGCAAATGACAGCCTGGCCGCGAAGCTGGCGACTACAAATAACAACCTGGCCTCGGAACTGAAACAAATGAAGACGGCAAATAACAACTTGGCCGCGAAGATGAACGAGTTAACAACAAAAACAGAAGCGTCGAACAACAACTTGGCCTCGACAATGACCCCAAGGATGGCCGAACTGACTTTCGGAAATGAAGGTGGCGAACGAGGCTCTCGCCGCCAAATTTGAAAAACAGTTGGCCGGCGTGAGGGATGACGTGACGGAGCTGGGCAAGCGGATGGGCCAAGTGGACGAGCGCGTCGAGGATCTGGCGAACCGCTTCAATGACCTAGAGGAAAGGCCGACAGTAACGCCAAGTCCCTGAACGCCGTGGTGGAAGACGTCGAAGACCTTGCGAACCGCGTAAACAACCTGGAGGGAAAGACCGACAGCAGCGTCAAGTCCCTGAACGCCATAGTGGAGGACGTCGTTGGCAGTAAGCTGAAGGATTTGGAGGCTGACGCGCAGGGATGCGACACAACATCTGCGCGCGTCAAACCTTCCAAGTATGACGGGACGTCAGCGTTTGAAGTATTCCGCCGCCAGTTCGACACAGTGGCGAAGCACAACAAATGATCGCCAGAGGAGACGGCCACACAGTTAATAGCCTCCAGGGACGAGCCGCGGAAGTCCTAAACGTGGTGCAGACAACGGCGGCGCCCAAGGACATCTGGGAGGTCCTGGAGAATCGTTTCGGAAACCACCGCTTAGCCGCAGCATAACGCAGCCAGCTAAAGGCAAGGCCACAGCAGCCAGGGGAGACGCTGCAGGAGTTCACCCTGGCAGTTCAACAACTGGCTAGCAAGTCCCTAGTCGACCTCCCACCAGAGTTCGTATCCCGGGAAGCTGCCTACACAATCGTGGACGGAGTACGAGACAAGGAGGTTCGTCAGCGCCTAATGCTCGGCGATTATAAAACCATCCACGAGACGCTGACGGCAGCATTAAGAATGTAGGCGGACAAAGTAACAGCTATCCCGACGTAGAGAACGAGGAGTGTCCGCTACACCGGAGACAGAAGACCAGCCGAGGGACCCCAGCGAACACCTAGTGGTCTGTGCTGGGGGTGTGGACGGCCCAGGATCTTGCAGAGAGACTGCCCACACCAGGAGGGGCAGCTGGAAGAACGAATAAGGCCCGGCGTGGAGAGGGGCACGTCGGCGCCATTACCATCATCCCCTCGAGTCACACTGAGCGCCGTCAGCCGGCGTATGGACGGTTGGGTGAGAGGGAAGCCGTGCCGCGTGCTGGTGGACACTGGGGCAGCCGTGACTATCATCAGACCTGACGTGGCGAAGGGTTTGCCGACGGGGAAGCCGAACCGACCATTCGAGCTTGTCACGGCTTCGGGCGACACCTTGCCTGTGGAGAAGGAGGCCCTGCTGGAGCTGACCTTGAAGCGGATTTCAGTGCGTCTGTGGGTGTTCGTCGCGAAGGTGGCTGAGGAGGTGATTCTGGGACTGGTTGCCCTCAGGAGCAACGAGGCGATGGTCGACTTCAGCAGGAAGGTCCTGCGGCTCAACAGAGAAGACGTTATACTCCGTCAACCCGAAGAGCGCCTTGGAATCTGCAGAGTCGTCTTGAACGAAGACGGGGTCGTCCCCGCGAGGAGCGAGGTGATGGTGAGGGCGCGACCAGAAGGCCAGACAGCACGTTGGGTCCAGAGGCTACGGGAGTACGACTTCACCTCGGAACATTGTATAGGGAAGAGCCACGGTAACGCAGACGCCATGTCCGGAAGACCCTGTCCAGAAGTGTGCGGCCAGTGCACAAGAGTGGAAGAGAAGGAGCGTGCTGCAGCATTCCGAGTAGTTGTGGCAGTGCCTGTGGACGGTTGGGATAGCGCGGCCTGAGGTGGGAGCAGCTAGCGGACGCAGACTTGGGGCCACTCTTTAGAGAAGTGGAGGCGGGGACGAGACCAACCTGGGAGGACGTCGCACCGAGGAGCGCCACCTACAAGTCGTACTGGGCCCAATGGGACTCGTTGAAGACCAAAGAGGGCGTGCTGTTCCGGGTATGGGAGTCACCCGATGGGAAGACGCAGAGAGAACAGTTGGTACCTCCCCGGAGTAAGGTCCCGGAAGTCTTGGAAGAAGTGCACGCTGGTACTTCAGAAGGACACCTGGGAGCGAACCGAACGATTGACACACTACGGCAGGGCTACTACTGGCTGAGACTCCGAGCAGATGCGGAGAGATGGTGCCGTCAGTGTCAGGTGTGCGCGGCGAGTCGTGGCCTCCAGACTAGGAGCCGGGGTCACATGCAGCAGTACAACGTCGGAGCGCCATTCGAACGGATCGCCGTTGACATTGCGGGACCGTTCCCAGTTTCCGACCGAGACATCAAGTACCTAATGGTGGTCGTGGACTGCTTCACCAAGTGGCCGGAGGTGTGTGCCATCCTAAACCATGAGGCAAAGACAATCACAGACTGCCTTGTGGAGTAAGTGTTCTGTGGATTTTGGGTGCCGTTGGAGCTACACAGTGACCAGGGTACCAACTTTGAGGCCTACCTAATGAAGGAGGCACTACAAAGGCTTGGGGTGAACAAGGACTGCACGACGCCTCTACATCCCCAGTCGGATGGCATGGTCGAAATGTACATCAAGACTTTAGAGGAACACCTGAGGAAGGTCGTGGCCAGCCATCAGCGAGACTGGGACGTCAAGGTGCCACTATTCTTGCTGGCCTACCGCTCGTCTACACACGACACAACTGGGATGACGCCAGCCAGCTTAATGTTTGGCCGAGAGTTACGCCTTCCTTGTGACCTTGCTTTTGGAAGCCCTCCGGAGGCGAAGCAGCCGTTGACCGAGTATGTGGAGAACCTGGTGGACCACCTCCACGAAATGCACGAGATGGCTCGCCAGAACGTCCAGAAGGCGAGCGACCCCATGAAGACCAGATATGACAGGCATGCCAACTGCCAAGGGTTCCAGCAAGGTGACCTGGTCTGGTTGTACCGTCCTACGCGGACCAAGGGACGCTGCCCGAAGCTTCAGCAGCCATGGCAAGGGCCGTACCGGGTGGTGAAGAGGATAAATGACGTGGTCTACCGCATCCAGAAGGTGCCCCGAGGAAAGATGTTGGTGGTACACCTGGATCGTCTAGCCCGCTACAATGGTGCTGTTCGGGACGACCAGCTTTGAGGAAGGAGCAGTGTCACCCAATTTTTGGAAAGCCAGACTAACGACAGCTGAGAAGGGACCAGAGGCATACGGGACACACCCACTCATCTATCTCAGTCACTAACTGAGGGATGATTAGGGAAATGTCACTTGTCGCTGGCCGCCTCTTCCTCCCGCTGCCGTCTGGAACCTTCGCGGTTATTCACGGAAACTAGAGGCTTCGAGAAAACGGCGATATTCCTATAAAAAGGGCTGCAGTGAGTGAATTGAGTCGGCTAGTGCTTGGCAAGCAGCGAAGGAGTGCCGTGTTAGTGAACGGACGAGAAGACTGTGTACGTGTATCGGAGGAGTGTACGTAATTGCGAGAGCAGAAAGGGAACTGTAACGGACGAACTGGTGAATCGCATTTGTGTGCACTACGTAATTCTGTGTAATTGGCAAGTGTTCAACTGTAAGTCGGTGGAAATAAATAACATTTTTGAGTGGTGTAATCGGACTTTTCATTTCACAAACCCACAAAGTCACAATATATACCTCAGAAATAAGTACAGGAAGTCTAACACGATATTTGCCCAAAGCTGCTCTATTAATAGGAATACAACGTATAAAAGAATGTTGGTGGTACACCTGGATCGTCTGGCCAGCTACGATGGTACTGTTTGGGACGACCAGCCTTCAGGAGGGAGCAGTATCGCGAATGCATTATTACGATAACGCGGCTTGACGCACACAAGGAGGCAAATATGGTGGTGCGGAGATAAGGGACCAATAACCAGCACGGAGATAAAAGGCTTGCCGAAACAGATAGAGATAGATAACTGTAAACTTCTAATGGCATTTTGATTAATAAAGAACATTCCAAAACCATCTGGAATCATGAGTGGTCGTATAAAAGGCAGAAGCAGTCTGTTAGTTGGAGGACAGTGGTAAATGGAGGGTTGAAATGGAAGTTGGTAATTGTGTGCATGCAGCAGTATTTTGAAAGTGAACGGCTTGGCCTGTGTATGGCGATCTTCGAACATTATAATTGTGTATGTGACTTAATTCTGCTACTGTAAGGGGTGACCAAAGTGTATTTCTACGGAAATAAAGAACATTTTGAGTTTCTGCAACTGGACTTTTAATTCTACGAACCCACAAACTCACATTACCGACGGAAAAATTACAGACACTGTTAATAAGTGGCTAACTACAATAGAAATAGAAGCTGTAGGAGAAGATGATTACATTTAATTAACAAACTTGTGCATTGAACAAAACTTATTCAGCTTTAATGGACAACACTACAAGCAGAAATCAGGGTTATCCATGGGCAGCACACTTTCACTATTTTTGGCAAATTTATTTATGAGGGTATTTGAAACACAAACTAAAACTGCTTTCCCATGAATCTTCAAGGTTTAGTATAGTTATGTTGATGACATTTTTGGAATAGTTCCAAATAGACATCTAGGTGATGCATTAAAACTACTCAATCTGCAAAAATACTATCAAATTCATCATAGAAAAAGAAGACAATAGACAACTATCTTTCTTCGACCTAAATATCATTAAGAATGACAAAAAAAATTAAACTTGGAATTTACAGGAAGCCAGCACACTCAGCAAAATACATAAAAAATCTAGCTACAGCCCAATTATACACAAACATACAATAATAAACAGTTTTACACACAGACTAGTCAACATACCCAGGGATAAAGCAGAATACTACAAGGAACAAAATGCTGCACCCCGGACAGCAGAAGAAAAAGGATAAAATAAAAGTATGGTTATAAAAGTATTAAAAAGTATTAACTAAAGAAAACCATTAAAGAAGCAAACAAATTCATTAAAGACGGAGAAAGCAACAAAATATTCAGTGGATTCAAGTACCAGCCAAAAAGCATTTAATAAATTTGAAAAGATATTTAAATAACAAAATATTATCTTGGCACCTACAAATAGGCACTAAAATTGTTAAATGCAGAAGCAAAGGATGAAATTCCACCGATCAATAGAGTCAGAATATACCCAATACGTTGTAAAGAATATGAAAAGTAATGCACCTGCTGCATAGGTCAAACTAAAAGAAACCTAAGAACCAAGTCAAAGAGTTGTTTAGAAACATCAGTTTGAAACAGGAAACTAAATCAGCAGTAGTAAATTTCATTTTTGGAACAAAAGCCATGACATTGACCCAAATCCAAAATTACTAAACGGGGTGATAAACCAAAACAAACTGACGTGGGAGATCATCATTATATAGAAAAATAAGGACCAAGTAATGTATTTTGAAATCCCACCAATAGACAGTTTGACAAAGAAGTCCATATTTCTGCCATCACAGAGAAGAGAACAGATGACAAAAGACGATAGTTGGACCTTTGAGTTTGATAATGGACACAATGACGTACTAAACTAGTCCTTTATTAATATAAAATGTAAGTGATGAAGTGTTAAAAACCAACTACACATAGCTTTTTCAACCAAGTTCTGTATTTAACCAACCTTTGTTTTTAAGTTACGCTCAGAGGCAAGATTTTTTGGTGACAATTTATTTATAAAATTCGTATTAATAATTTTAATTGGTGGTGTTCTGTGGTGAATATTTTACCATAAATTCGCAATAATTTCGGGAAAACTGTCGGGAAGAATTAATAAGTAATTACATAGCTGAAATGAAAAGTAACAGGTGATTAGAGTAACATAGCAGTTAAAAACCTTTTTTTTAAAATTAAAATATTTTATTTGAAATCAGCAGAAGTGGGTAACATGAATAAAATCAATTATCGCATATCAGACATCACCAAAATGCAGCATACAAAAAGCTGTGATACTTTCGCTTTTCATACTTGTTTTGTCTGTCATAACTAAGTTATATGTAAAGAAAAATGAAAAATCTCTCTCTGTCAGAGTTTGACATCGGCAACCAAAGACACTGAAGGGACTTTTCACAGAAATTGCTGTAAGAATCAGTTTTTCCTTCAATGAGTAATGGGCGAATTCAAATATAAAGAATCGATTCATTCGATTCTTCGTAGTTCTCGAGATGTTCTCGAAATATGAATGTGTATTCGAATAGACCACAAAGTTCTCGTTTGAGTTTGTCCTGAGTGCTGTTCTCGAATACTTTTTGCCCGAAGTCAGCCCGAAGTTCTCGTTAGGTGCAGGTGCACTGAGGTGGAATTTGAATCCAGATCTCGATTCAGACTCACAGATTCACATGTGAAAGGTCAGGCAGCATTGGGGTTGGGGGGGGGGGGAGTGAGCTGGTTGACAAATAAACATTGTAATATATAGGGCGGGACATGTTTTCTGTATAGATAAAATATACTGTTTACGGGTAATGGACTTGCTTATCGGACTGTTATCAGACTGTCTCCAAACAATTATTTCAATAGCCGTTCATATATTTAAATTACTAAATCGTGGGAGAAAGGTATGTACATTACGAGATATGTAACTATAACGAATAAATAACTGTTATAAATTCGAAAACAAATTCAAGTTTATAATGTTAACGTACTATTGATTTCCAGGTAAACCATATCATATAACATATAGCGTAGTTATATGTAAAGTCCTGTTAATGTGAGTTTGACAATGAATACAATGTATTACTGTTCTATGCCTTGCTTCCTGATATTGATTCAATTATTAATATGCATAAGCAATTGGGCAATAATGACTAATTTCTTTTAGTTTTAACATAATAATAAATGCTGTCACATTCTTTTATGCTTTACTGCTGTATGCTTTAACACTGACTTAAAATATGTTCAACATTTCTTGGCTTGAAATAAAATGTTTTCCTGATCAGAAACACCGCATCCAAGTGACTACAACACAGCA
>CM060948.1:319834436-320011936 GCA_030765055.1 Mantis religiosa
CGAATGCAAGCAAAAGTTCTCGTTTGTAGCAACATCGATTCGCTTCCGAGAACTTGCATTCGAATGCAAGCAAAAGTTCTCGTTTGTAGCAACATCGATTCGCATCCGAGAACTTGCATTCGAATGCAAGCAAAAGTTCTCGTTTGTAGCAACACCGATTCGCTTCCGAGAACTTGCATTCGAATGCAAGCAAAAGTTCTCGTTTGTAGCAACATCGATTCGCATCCGAGAACTTGCATTCGAATGCAAGCAAAAGTTCTCGTTTGTAGCAACATCGATTCGCTTCCGAGAACTTGCATTCGAATGCAAGCAAAAGTTCTCGTTTGTAGCAACATAGATTCGCATCCGAGAACTTGCATTCGAATGCAAGCAAAAGTTCTCGTTTGTAGCAACATCGATTCGCATCCGAGAACTTGCATTCGAATGCAGGCAAAAGTTCTCGTTTGTAGCAACATCGATTCGCATCCGAGAACTTGCATTCCAATGCAGGCAAAAGTTCTCGTTTGTAGCAACATAGATTCGCATCCGAGAACTTGCATTCGAATGCAAGCAAAAGTTCTCGTTTGTAGCAACACCGATTCGCATCCGAAAACTTGCATTCGAATGCGAGCAAAAGTTCTCGTTTGTAGCAACATCGATTCGCTTCCGAGAACTTGCATTCGATTGCAAGCAAAAGTTCTCGTTTGTAGCAACATCGATTCGCATCCGAAAACTTGCATTCGAATGCGAGCAAAAGTTCTCGTTTGTAGCAACATCGATTCGCTTCCGAGAACTTGCATTCGAATGCGAGCAAAAGTTCTCGTTTGTAGCAACATCGATTCGCTTCCGAGAACTTGCATTCGAATGCGAGCAAAAGTTCTCGTTTGTAGCAACATCGATTCGCATCCGAAAACTTGCATTCGAATGCGAGCAAAAGTTCTCGTTTGTAGCAACATAGATTCGCAGCGTGTGACATCACCCGAGAACTTGCATTCGAATACAGGAAAGTGTTTTCGATTCGCAGCATGTGACGTCATCCGAGTGATTTCATCCGAGAGCTTGGATTCGAATGAAAGTTTCGATTCTTAAAATCATTCGATTCTGACCGTCACACCACAAACATTTCGGCCACGAGCCGCCACTGATAGTTTCTATTTTAATGATGCCATATTTGTATACTGTCTGTAACGGACTTTAAACCAATTTTTGTTTCATTAAAATACTTAATAAATACGGAAGATATGAATGTGTATTTATGAAACATTTTTACACCATAAATCTCATGTACTAATGTTATGCTTGCGCGCAAAAAGTTTAGTCTTCCAGCAACAATATCGCTTCTTTCAAGCAGAAATTTGCGACCATAATTGGTTCTCCTATATTTGAACCCAAGAGATTTCAGAATATTATGCATGGGAGATATAGAATCCGTATATTCTATTTTCCCCCCTCATTAAATTGGCCAGCCTTTAGGCAGTTGGGTATTCACCCTTGTCACATAAACCATAAATTGTTCTACGTAAAACACACTTTTGAAAATTGTCTAAGTTGGTAGCATGTTTTCAGCTGTCCGAGGTTTCCCTGGAGATCTAAATATGCAAACTTCTAATCTGGTAAACTGTTTGCCTTCTTTAACAGCGTTCGTCACAGAATGAGCTCTCATGTGACAAGCTTGTAACATTAATTCTCGACTCTGAGCGAAATTTCTACTTTCGAAAATGTAAGTTATTGACATCAGTTTGAAAAAGAATGCACATTAACAAGAATATTTGTAGTCTATTTGTGTAAAATTTTATGAGTTGTTTCGCAGTTACTTCTAGAGGCACCAGTACTAGGCTTGGTAAGTGGTATATTTACTAACTTTGAAAAGCAGTGTGTGCTCTTTAAAGGTCACCACTTCACTGAACGCAAGGCACAAAATGCAACCGCAGCATAGCACGTGCTATGCGAGCGCGTATGTTTCGGCACAGCGCGCCAGTGTGCGTGCTTAGCTGTACAAAGTTGCACGCACCGCATTGGCTAGTAGCCATAGAACGATCACGCCTTATGTTAATTTCTATTTTGTAGCGATCTTAGCATACGACAAACAGTTCTCAGTATCAAGGACCAGCAGCTTGCTGTGGTGTCAGTTTATTGTTGCACCGTTTAGCTGTTATTTCAGTGCGCGTGATGTTAAGTCTTAAAGTTTATATTTCTATCGTTAAATTTTAAGCACTTTTTTACGACTTCTAGCTTCATGCTATGAAGATATGAATGTTACAGTTATATTTATGTAATTTGTAATAAATGTATATGTTTCTACGCAGACAAAAATAATATAAATTTTCTCATTTATTGCTATATATATATATATATATATATATATATATATATATATATATATATATATATATATTATTTCCCCAAAAGGTAAATATTCGCAAAAATTCTCAAAAATATCGCTAAAAACGAAAGCTCTTGCCTCTGGTTTTGCTGTATGCACACAGACACATTTCTTATTCTAAAAATGCCAAGTTAGATTCCTAGGCCTCAGAACACGTATGTGCAGCAAAATATTGACATTGCATTTTTGAGTGGAGTACAATACTTCCCTTACTTACTATATGTGCCAGAGAACGTAATGAAAGATAAACTAAGAGCAATGCCTAATCACAAGTTAACTGCTAAGAAATATATGACCTATAAAATGCAAGCAGTACCTAATTAAAAATTTATTACTGTTAAATATGCATCAAATGGCGATAGTGTGAGACATTTTGCTTAAGTTTTTGTCACTTAAAATAATTTAAAAAGTTAACTTAAAACAAACACTTAAGTAATTTTATTGAAATAATTCTTTTTTTTTTTGCTAACATTTTAAAGTTATTTTCCAATTCATGTGTTAATTTCTTACATGGTGTTCTACATAAAAGTTATTGCTGACATTCTCAGTACATGGCAGGAATTCACTTTTTTATAATTTGTATATTACTGCAGTGTGTATATCAGTGACGACAGTCTTTCGTTTAATTAATGGCAAACTGGTGTACATAAAGAATTATATTATATAATACCAAACCACAGTCTGTCCTATTTTCACACCTTAATACAAATAAATAAAATTAATGTTAATTTATGGCAATTAAAAATAATGTCAGCAGCTATTTTCAAATATAATAAACTGAAAGGTGTGCATATTGTGATAACGTCATCTATGTGTTTTATGCCCATTAAAAACGCTGGTAATGTCATTTAAACCTTGCACTCCTTTCTATTTGTTACGTTCAATTGAAAAGTGCGGGGCAGGGGAGCAGTAACAGCTCACGCGGGAAGTGCGATCTGTTATCAGTACACAGTGTTAGTACAGGTAGCTGTACACAAAACACTCCACAGCCAGGAGAAGGCCTAGCCTTGATCTGGCTTGAGACCGAAGGTCTGACATTCAGATCTTCGATGTCCAGTCGTGTGTGTGTACAGGTAGCTGCTTTACCGACTGAGATGGCAATTCCATTAACTACTACCAGTTCACAGCACTAGTTATTCAAAAGTTGTGAAAAAAATTGGCGTAAGTCAACAAAACTCTTGCCATGTGGATAGTCCTCTTTTTTCTTTTTTTTATAAAGCCTCAGCTTTATTATTTTGCAAATATATATTTTTTAATTCTGTTGCGGCAAGTATTGGGCAAACAGGTTAAAATCAATGTGTTGCATAAAATATAATAGGATAAGCATATTCATAATGCTCTTTATTTATAGGTGATGGGTGAAATGCATCCCGAACTTCTTTTGTTGAACCGAGAAAACACCATTAATATGTACAGTTTATTAACAAAAGCATATTATATATTTTACAGCTTGGTTTCCTTAATACTGCCAGAATAAACAAATCATTCGTATATAAGCATATATATATGTATGTATGTATTTCTCTACTCTTATACAAACAGTTTTTTACAATGCTTAATCCTCTATTATCTAGTGAGAATATTCAGGCCGTGGTGTGTGTCTGGTTCGTTTCCCTTGACCGACGTTCTTGACCCACAGATTTTTTGAAGGTTGATAGGCGAATGTTAGGAAAGATAATTACAACCCCCGACTTTCATGTCTCTCCTTTTTATCTCACTTCTCATTTTACGTCATCTGTCATCGAGGTTAGCTATTTAAGGGTTTTAAGTTTTGGAGGGAATTTTGGGGTGCACGGCAGGACATTTTCTCTGTGTAAACTTCGTCCTTCTGATCGGCGAAGGTGCCCTAGTTTTGGGCGTCTTATAGTGAGGAGGGAGGCTGATGAATTGCCATGTCAGAGTTTAATTGTAAACTGTTAGGATCCTGATTTCGATTTCATGACTCCTAGTTTCAGCCATCCTCCATCACCTGTCCTCTTCCCCCCAGTGGGAGCATAGAACAGAAGACCCTCTTTGGATTGAGCTACGAAGTCTGCTGTCTCAAAAGTTCATACCTCATTGTGTGTGAATTGTGCTCCATATTTAGCATATTTCTTTGCGATTATACTGTTAGACTCCGAGTGTACATACACACAATCATGCAGAAATGTGGTCTCAAATGTTTTTTAATTTAATCAGGGATCTCAAAACATATATTTTGGCGACATTTGTATATTAAACTTTTAGGCAGAATATAATGAGTAAGTAGTTGAGAACGTAAACAATAAAATGATCACACTATTGCCAAGACCCTCAGTTACGCATTGCTAAGTAAGGCTGTACATACATTAAAGATGGGTTTCAGATGGCATAATTGCTACTTGCTGTGAATGAAAACTAATGTTGCAAATTCTTGACTGTGGAAGAATAGTAATTTAACTACATTTAAAACTTACAGAATCTCTTTATGGCATGAAGTGCAACGAGAAAGCTGCCACCTGTGGAACTCTCTGTGTTTCTAAAACACCCAATAGATTCTTCTTCTCTATCTTTTACAAACTCATTCTTAACTTAGCAGCTGCCGACTGAACTTGACAATCCCTGAATGAACTGAGGCAAACTTTCCCAAGTAACTGATAGAAAAGGTGGGTGACATTTCTATAAGGATGCTCTTGCCAGAGTAGAGAGACAGGTTGCAAATTTTATTTTGAATCAAATAGCTGTATTTAAAAATGAATTTATGCAAGCTTTTTGCATTTGGTTTACTCCACCAGGCTTCATCCACCATGGATTTTCTTGAAATTCGGCTAACTTGCAGTACTCCAAGAAGAGCAACTGAGTGGGAGCATTAGTTGCTAGATTGCTCGCGATGTTTCCTAACACAAGTCCGGACAGTTGCTAGTTCAATCAGGAGTGTGCATTGAAGAGATTACTGATGGGTCAGAACAGGAGACGGCTCTGCATGGACAAGATACCATCATTGTATTTAATGGTAAGCAAGTCTGTCAGACTTTCAAAAGCATGTAAAAGTGTTGAATGTTTTTTCTACATTATACTTGAATAATAATGATGTATATGTTAGGAAGTATTGACTATATAGCATTCACATAAAATTATTGGGTGATTTGAATAAAAATGTGTGGTAACTCCAGAGTCCAACATACAAATTAATGGAGTAGAATGACACCAACTAGTACTTATTGTGCATAAAACTTAACAAGTTGTATGTCAGACTTTGTCAACTCAGGTGCATTGAATGCCTGATGACCTGACCTACACAGCTAAATAATCAGTTTGATAGCGATGTTGATTTAAAATGATAAGTCATAGTCCATATGTAGCAGTTTTTGTGCAAGTTGTTTCTTTCATTGCTACAAATTAAACTCTGCAGAAATGGACTCCTTCAAAATCATAATTCCAATGAACATCTTTAATTCTTATAAAGAGGTGACCTAAAGGCACAACTGCAGGAAGTTACAAAATAAACTGCAGGCCTTTAACTGAAATTAAGTGTGCAACTGCAGCAAAATTTAACCTAACATCCAATGAGTAGCAGATTGTCGAACAAGGCCCCCCAGGGGCCTACTCCGGTAGGTACGGGTTTGGCGCACCCGGGGTCCCGAGCCAACAGTTTCCCTCGTGTGGGCTCCTCTTCGTGGTTAAGGGAGACAGTCAACACGCCCACCCATGTGTAGGCCGTGCGTGGAGACCCATGTCGGTGGAAAGATTTGTTCTGGTGGTTGAGGGATGCGCATCTGAGCTCGTAACAGTGTACTTCTGAATTTGGGGAGGGTGCGCACTTCTAATACACTACTTTGGTTTCTGCTTCGCCTAAACGGAAGGTTAGGGCTAACCCACCCCTAATCAATCAGCCAGGACTAGGTATTGTACCGAACTCTAGGGTGAGTGAGACGGCGAGCTCGCTATATTCCCTGTGTAGCCCTGTCATCCTAGTGGGATGACCCCTTGTTGGGCTGCGTGGTGGGTGGGGAGCACTGGGGGATGAAACTTACTCCAACTGTTATGGTAAACCCCTCTATTTATAAAATTATTACCAAAAGTGGAAAGGAAATAGCCGAGTGTAGTGGTCCTCGCTATTTAGTTATTTATGGAACTGAGGAAGGTCGGAAGTTTAGTCCTGTGAATCCGTTCGTTATTCAGAAGGGCTTAGATAGTATTGCTGGTTCTGTGAAGCAATGTACTAGATCTCGCAACTGCACGCTGCTGGTCGAAGCAGTTTCTTCGACACAGGCTGCTAAAATCTTGAAAGCCAATGTGCTTGCGAGCTATCCGATGCGCGTTGAATTGCATAGGACACTGAACTCCTCGCGTGCTGTTGTAAACACCAGCGCATTGGATGGTATGTCCAATGAGGATATTCAGCAAAACTAGGCGGAACAAAGTGTGACTAATGTATATAGAGTTCACCGCAAAGAACGAGGTGAAATAGTGCCCACTCGTACCCTGTTTCTTACCTTTGATCGGGTAGAACTCCCGGAAAGAATTAAGGCAGGGTATGAAGCTATTGAAGTGAGGCAGTATATACCTAATCCACTGAGGTGCTATATATGCCAGCGCTTTGGCCACACAAGTGATTCATGTAACGGAGTTACCACTTGCATTGACTGCGGGGAAGTCAAGCATGGCAATGCATGCACTTCACCCGCAAAGTATGTTTACTGCAGTGGTAATCAATCACTCAGCAAACTCCAGATAATGTCCCCGTTTTATGGAGGAGGAGGCGAACCAAGAGATCCGGGTAAGAGAGAGGGTGTCCTTCGTGGAAGCCTGGAAACTCTTGCGCATTCGCCAGCCTTCTGTATCAGGGACCGTTACTTATAGTGAAGTTACAGTTAAGCCGGTACCTAGAGGTGAAATCGCAACACAAACCTGCGAAATAAACGGGGAAGTAGTATCCGAAAGATCAATTACACCAAGATCACAGCCAAAGCAACAAACACCAACACGAACAACAGTGAGCGCGCCAACCAAGTCCAGTCCTAAGAAGAAGGATTCAGCCAAGTCACCGCCGAAAGCATCCACTTCAAGTGCATGTGAACCGGTAGTATATAATGTATCGCCAAGGAAACTTAAGACCACTTATGACGGAACGGACTTCCTCAAAGTAAATAGTAAGACTAGGGAAAGAAGAGCTAGCCAGCACAAAAGTCCACGAACATCGCCGTCCACAACATCTGAGGAGTCATCTGGAGAGGACGCCGATCGGCGACTTTCATCTTCGCCGGTCGCAGTTCCCGTCTGTCGAGAGACTGGATTCGAAGTCACCAGTGCGTAAGACGTCCTCTTCCATTGACGATGTGGAATGGGTGGATCCTGTCCTCACTGCCCAAACGACAGTGAGGAAAAGGCAGGAAAAACCTGCTGAAAGCCCTAGCCCTGCTCCAAAGAAAAGGAACAAATTGGTTCGACCACCTCTGGGCAGGTAGCTCTTGTCATGGCAAGTTGATTTTGAAAGCAGTATTTTATGCACTTTTGTATCTATTTGGTACTTAAAGTTTTTAATTGCTTTTTATCCATTTGGCTTATTTATTTTTTGTCATTTTGTTTTGATCTGTTTTTAAAATCTTTGAATAATTTATATCTGGCTATTGCCATGAATTAGTTTTTTGTAAGGGCGCTGATGACCGCTGTAGTTGAGCGCCTTTATTCACATATTATCATTATTATCACGTCAAACAAGGTGTAGAATATTAAAAGAATGCTTAAACTACTATCTGTTATTCTTCAGTGGTGATATGCTCTACTGCAATTCTTTTATTTCATTTCTGTGTGGTACTTAGCACTTTCATGTAGTTTTCTATGTTGTATTAGGCTTGTTAAATAAGGACTATAATGCCCTTCATAGAGTGTTTTAGCTGCATATATAACCTTCTTTATAGAATTTTAAAATATTTTTGTGTTCTGTATTTAGCACAGCTGCTTTCTCTAGTGTATATGCAGAGTTTTCCTTTGTGTTTGCAGTAATTTATAAGAGTATTATTAATTTTCTTTAAATAAAATGGAGATCTTGAGTTGTGAATCCCAATGAAAGTATCTAGACAGGTGTTAAACTGGCTATTCAGATTATTGCTCTTGTATATTTCTTGTATGTGTGTGCATGTATACAGAAATCAGAGAGAAATTGGTGCGCCGCTGTGTTAATTTCTGAAATTATGGTCACCATCTTCCTGTTTGGCTAGTGTACACATATACAAATATACTGACTTCCAGGAAGTACAGTTTGAAGATCTTTCAGTTGTGTTAGAGATTGTTTGGAAAAATGTATGTGTGCGTGTATTTTTTATGTTTTTGTTTGTCCACAATATTTTAAATTGCCATGATCACACGAGCACTGTCCTAAAACAACTGTCCTCCATATGCTAGTAAACCTATTAATATGGGACTGAGGCTTTTAAGCACACTTAAAAGCAGTCAGTCTGGGCCAGGTTTGGACCTATGACCTTGGATGAAATTGCCTGTGGTTTATGTGAACAGGGTAACTCAAAAATAAAAAATCGTATACATGCCAAACTTAGTATTTAAATTGAGTATCTCCAAAAGTAACTAGTACATGAAGCTTTTAAGAAAACCATGTCATCTTAAACATTTACATGAAACATCTTTCAAGATGTATGATTTTCTGAGAAATGGTTCCATCGATTTTGATGAAAATACCATGTATTTGGGACATCTACTGGTAAAAGAATATCTTAAAATTTCTGGGAAGAGGTTAACTGGTGAAGTCTGCTTCCTTTGTAAGACTTTTGATATATTATTGTTGTACAACAGGTGTGTGTTAAGTTACAAAGACTTTCTGAGAAAGTCCTGTTGATATTTAGTCATTTCTCATGATTGTATGGAAAGAATATGGACAAACGAAGCACAATCATGTAAGCAAAACATTGCATATACAATAAAAGCTCTCTAAAATGGAACACAATCGTTCCAACCTTAATTTTCCATTTACAGTTGTTTCCGGAGGCTTGTGTTTGTGTACAAAGAAATTATAAAATAGTCGCATAGGTTTACAGTGAAGGATTAATATAGAAAAAAGTGTAAATAATAATAATAATAATAATAATAATAATAATAATAATAATAATAATAATAATAATAATAATAATAATAATAATAATAATAATAATAATAATAATAATAATAATAATAATAATAATAATAATAATAATAATAATAATAATAATAATAATAATAATAATAATAATAATAATAATAATAATAATAATAATAATAATAATAATAATAATAATAATAATAATAATAATAATAATAATAATAATAATAATAATAATAATAATAATAATAATAATAATAATAATAATAATAATAATAATAATAATTATAATAATAATAATAATAATAATAATAATAATAATAATAATAATAATAATAATAATAATAATAATAATAATAATAATAATAATAATAATAATAATAATAATAATAATAATAATAATAATAATAATAATAATAATAATAATAATAATAATAATAATAATAATAATCATAATAATAATCATAATCATAATCATAATATATTTGTTTTTCACATTCAATGAGACAGTTTCAGGAGGGAGAATTGAATGATTAATATAGTTGCTGTGCTAAACAATAAACAGAAAAAACTGTTTTTTCAGAAATGCATTTTGTGCATCTTTCAAGTTTTTGAAAAATGCTCCTTAATTACAAAGAGCCTTCTAGTACTTTCTTAGTAGTTGCTTCTTGGTGCTTTGATATTTCTTATCGGGGGAATGTTTCTGCTTCTGAAAAGTTTCCTGAAGCGAGACAACATTGTATGAACCAGATATTATTTATTAATTGCTGTTACAGAAAGTCTTGTTGAGCTCACTATTGGATGAATAACGACGTCTCTGCAAGAGTAATTACAAAACGCCTTCTAGTGCCTAATATGAAATCTAAAAGCTTACATACTACATTTGTGGTAAGTATGGAATTTAGAAACACGATCCAAAAGTGATGTGCTAAGATGTATTTACGTAAGATGAGTCGGTAGTATTAATACTAACATCACTTGTTTTAATCTCTGTTAACATGTTTCGGGAAAATGTGTTCCCATCTTCAGAATGTGTCCATTGCTGCCATTATAGACAACCACCACAACATAAACAACAACATGCATCATTCAGATACATTCTGAAGAGGGGGACATGGGCAGGAGATATGGTCAGCATCTCGGCATACCCCAGCTGGAACTTTGGTTTTCGTGACCATCGCCGCTTACCTAGTGTAAGCTCCTCATTTTCCTCATGATGTTGAGTGGGCACTGATCTTAAAATCTGCATCCCATGGGTGGAATCGAACCTGGGCCTCTTTCCGTGGCCAGAGACCAAGGCGTACTGCCTTAGCCCACTACACCATCCGGTGCAGCACAGCATTAAGTTAATGTAATACAGGAGAGTGAGTCAAATGAAAACCTTAAATATTTTTTAAATATTATTTATTTTGCAGAAGTGGTACAAAGCTGTATCACTTTTCAATATAATCTGCCCCACACTCAATGCAAGTCCTCCAGTGCTTACAAAGTGCATAAATGCCTTTAGAAAAAGATTATTTTGGTAGTCCGCGCAACCACTCATGCAACCCATTGCGTCTTTGAGTGGTCGAAACATATGGAAATCACTTGGGGCAAGGTCTGGTGAGTATGGTGGATGAGGAAGACACTCAAAATGTAGTTCTGGCAACTATTGTACGGGCAGTTGGGGAACCTTGCATTGTCATGGTGCAAAAGGACACCTGCTGATAGCAATCCACGTAGCTTTGATTTGAGTGTTTTGAGATGATTTTTTAGGAGATATGTGTATGATGCACTGGAGACGATGGTCCTTCTAGGCATATAATGCTCCAAAATGACGCCTTTTTCATCCCTAAAGAGTCAGCATAACCTTCCCTGCTGATGGCTCTGTTCGAAACTTCTTTGGTTTTGGTGATGAGGGATGGCGCAATTCCTTGCTCGCTCTCTTCGTTTCCAGTTGGGGAAGTGAACCGAGGTTTCATCCCCAGTAACGATTCTTGGAAGGAAGCCATCACCTTCCCGTTCAAAGCGCTGAAGAAGTTCTTCACAAGCACCAACACATTTTCCTCTTATTTCAGGAGTCAGCTGCCATAGCATCCATCTTGAAGACACTTTGTGAAACTGCAGCATATCATGCACAATGTGGTGTACTGATCTGTAAAAGTGCTGCAATGTCATTCATTGTCACTTGGCGGTTTTCCTTCACTATGATTTGAACTGATGCAATGTTCTGTTCAGTCACAACTCGTCGTGTCTGACCTGGACATGGAGCATCTTCCACTGAAGTCACACCATTTGCGAACTCCCTACTCCATTTGTAGACTTGTTGCTGTGACAAACATGCATTACTGTACTGAACCTTCATTCATCAATGAATTTCAATGGGGTTCATACCTTCACTACGCAAAAAGCAAATAACAGAAAGTTGTTCTTCCCTGATGCAGGTCGCAAGTGGAGCAGCCACCTTTATATTGATACTGCGACGGTATGTGTGCATATGCACTATGCGACCACCTCCAGACCATTCTGGATCCTGTTTGTAGCATGCTTACCAACCTAAAGGGTAATGGCGCGAAATTTTGATTTGTTATTATAACTTTAAGGTTTTCATTTGACTCACCCTCGTAGTTTTCTGACTTAGAAAAAGAAGAGGGAAAGAATCAATAACAACACACATCTCGTACAACTTTTTACTCAGTCATATACATTAAACATCACAAACAATTGCTTCAGCTCAGCTTCCACAAAAACACAATTTTCCAGTCCTTTTGTTTGATAAGTACATCCACCGAACGGAATATTTTCAGCATAAATCGTGCCGAGTTCCATAGATAATTTAATAACGATATATATTTATATTTGTTCAGTATTTCACACATATGAATACTTGCAACGTTAAGGTATTCTTTTCACACAATTTCTTTAAGACAAAATAAAATCTTTAACTTTCAGTCCACATAACATTTTTAAGGCAAAAATAAAAGGCGTTTACTACCTCTCCGTTTTACATGACACACCGTATTCAGATAGAATAAGGACATAAATACAAAACATTTAAATATTGCTGTGAAACAAACCAAAACAGTATACTCTCTTTTATACAATTTTAAAGATTATGCAGTGGTTATTTATAAGAAATGAGAGTACATTTTAAGTGAGCGAAAATCTGGCCTTCTTTGATCATTTCCACTAACTTTTTTCTCTTTAGTAATGTACAACATGTTTCCATTACTAGAATGTAAAGCAAAGTAACTCTTTGGGTGCCAAGACTTGATCCATTGCAATCTGCATGCCTAAACAACCAAGAGCCAATAAGAACTGTAGAGATTAATTACCATGAATGAACAAATAACGTATTTCAAATTAAAATAATTTTCTATTGCACAAAAGTGAATCGAGAAGGTATTGACACACTGCTTCACTCACACTGTTTTCTTCACAGACCATGATTCAAAAGCTTTTGGTCTCATCATCAGCTGGAACTCGACTGGTGAAAATTGTAGTGGTTTCCTCTTTCTCCATGTCGTCATTAGATGGCATGAGGTACTTCTCAAAGATGTCTGGTGGTGCAGTTTCAAAATATCAACCCAAAACAACACAAACATGCCATTTTCAACAGTTTAATCTTTCGGATGATCAACTTTCCACTAAACAGGGAAGATTATCAAGAAGAATACCTACACACAAAAAAAGTAGTTATGTCCAATGGTTTCAACCCAAATTTAGTGGAAAAAACAGTTAGCAGACTCAACAAATCTAAGAAAATAAAACAAACCAGCACCCTAAAACCTACAGAAGCAAAAGAAAAACAAATTTAAAAAATTTACCTTCCATCCATCAGCCTATAATAAATTTCAAAAAATCTTCTCAAAACACAACATAATTCTTGCATCTCAACATAGATTTAAGATCAGAAATGTGTTCAATTACTATCAAAGAAAATCCAGGAATCTATAAGATCAAATGTAAAACTTGCCCTAAAATTTATATCGGAAAAACAAAAAGAAATATTGACATCAGAACTAAGGAACGCATAAGAAACATTAAAAATGGTGTTACAGAAAAATCAGCCGTGGCTTTTCGTTTTTTGAATAATAGACATGACATTAACTCGGAAACATCTTTAATAAAATACATTAATCGCCACATAGACCTTTCCCTATATATAAGCTTGAGGGTATCTACCAGGGCAACCCACACAAAGTGAAGATTCACCCCCGTCTAATGACCAGGGAGTTACCGAGCTGTCCCAAAAGGGCACCCAGCGCCTCCGTGGGGCTTTCCATAGGGCAAGACCTAGAGACTAACAAACCTGTTAGTCCTGTGGACTCAAGACGGGATGGAAGTTGATACGCCACTTACGCACGCCAACCCCAAAGGGGAAGACTACCGATTAGACCTCAGTAGGGCCGCCTGGTGATCTAGCACAACTTCTACTAGCTATGCAGGCTAGTACGCTGGAATATATGGCTTTCCTCAACCCCGTTCAGAGACGTACCTGATCTCCCACGAGTATCGGGAACCACTGCGCCCTCGAGTCCAACCCAATCTGAACAACAATTAAGGGAGGGGCTCGAATTTTCGGCCCGAGGTTTCTTTAGTAATGCCAGAGGTACCACGAGTGCTAAGGGTCCACAGCACCCGCACCATGGCAGCTGAAGGGGCGGATTCCCTCCCCTATGGGGAGACCTTTCCGTA
Organism: Mantis religiosa; assembly: GCA_030765055.1. Taxonomy (NCBI): domain Eukaryota; kingdom Metazoa; phylum Arthropoda; class Insecta; order Mantodea; family Mantidae; genus Mantis; species Mantis religiosa. The sequence goes on from CM060948.1 coordinate 319,848,527, forward strand.
TAGGAAAAAATCTTCATTAACAAAAATAGTCATAGCCATGAATTTTGAAACTCCACCACTGGACATCTTTGACAAGTACATCATGCCATCTATCGACGATACGGAGAAAGAGGAAGAAAAGCACACATGTGCTATGCTGCAGTTGCATTCAGTAAAGTAGTGATCTTTTAAGAGTATACACGTGCTTTTCAAAGTTAGTAAATACACCGCTTAGCATGCCTAGTAGTAACTGCGAAACACCTTGTAAAATTTTGCATAAGCAGGCTTCAATTTGCACTAGTTTAGTTGCAGCTGATGATAAGAGCAAACGCTCTTGAAATATGTCCTCTAAGAAAAACAGTGTGAGTGAAGCAGTGTGTAAATATCTCCTTGATTCACTTTTGCCCTAAGTTATGCTTAACTGTCTCTACACTTCTTTCAATTTTATTCTTGAGGGATAAGTTTCTTTGCAATGATAATATCAATTGCCAGGATCATATCAATGCCGAAGGTGTGCAGGTGGGATCTTACATGTCAGTAAATCTGATACATGGATGTTGCTTTTACTGCAGTGAACTTGGCATCTTTTGCAGGACACTGGCAGTAAATGACTCACCCAAGGCTAACACAGTTGTCACCTTCTGCTTGAGCTAGTTCTGTATCTCAAAATAAAGAAGACATGTATTGTGTGAATTACATTATATCTCTTATTAGGCCACCAAAATGCTTGTTGAAAAATGTACATTTCAACAAAAAAAGTTATTATGGATATGTTTTTTAAATTTACAACCTCCAACATTAAATCATGTTGGGCAATGAGTGAAATGATGTGCAAATGAGGCCAGAGTCATAGAGCGTAAAGTTACCAGACATTTATCTTTCCAGATAAGGGAAACCCCAAGAAAAAGCCTTATCCAGATAACTCACCCTGACTGAGATTCGAACTCAGGACCTCTTGTACGTGAGGCACCAAGGTGGGCAATTTTTATGGATGAAACAGTAATAATAAATCATGTAGATAGACGTGTAGATATTTCCTGGTATAAAGATACAGTTATATCTAGTTAATAAGCTGATAATGAGATTATTAAGGTGACTATAAAATATGAATGAACATAAGGTGGGGCTAGGCGTGGCTGATCTATCGCTACTAGCCAATGTGGTGCGTGCAATGTTGTAGAGTTAAGCATGCATTCTGGCTTGCTTTACCGAACCATATGGCCAATTTCTTTGCACGCTCTAAAGATACCAATTACAGAATTATGTTTTTCACATGTTACAGAGCTATTTTTTTCTGAGGATTAATGTGCAAATCCCATGTTTGTAGCACATCTGGTTTTGGAGATATGGAAAGATAAGGCACCTGACTAGAAACAAAAGAATCATTAACTGTCAGTGAAGAAAAGTACATACATGCCATGCTGCAGTTGCATTTTGTACCTTACATTCAGTAAAGTGGTGATCTTTTAAGAGTGTACACGTGCTTTTCAATGTTAGTAAATATACCGGCGAGCAAGCCTAGTACTGGTGTGTCTAGTAGTATCAGCAAAACAAACTGTAAGAATTTTCATAAGCAGGTTAGAAATATTCTTGTTAATGTTTATTCCTTTTTAAAACAGTTGTCAACTAAAGACATCTTCGAAAGTACAAATTTCACTCAGAGTCAAGAACTAAGGTTTCAGGCTAGTCACATGAGTGTTCATTCTGTGACGAATATTGTTAAAGAAGGCAAACAGTTCACAGAATTAAAAGTTTCCCTATTTAGATCTCCAGGGAAACATCGGGCACCTAAAAACGTGCTACCAACTTAGACAATTTTCAAAAGTGTGTTTTATGCAGAACAATTTATGATTTATATAACAAGGGTGAACATCCAACTGCCAAAAGACTAACCAATTTAATGAAGGAAATAATAGAACATACACATTCTGTATCTTCTATGCCAAATATTCTGAAATCTCTTGGGTTCAGATATAGGAGAAGCAATGACGGTCGCAAATTTCTGCTTGAAAGAAGCAATATTGTTGCTACAAGACTAAAATTTTTGTGCACAATGCACAACATTAGTACAGGTTATTCATGGTATAAAAATGTGTCATTAATACACATTCATATTGTGGCAACCCTGTATGGGTTGTCAGACCTGGCGACTGGCTTAACTTTGTTCGTTGGCTGCGCTGGGGAGGGGGGATGGCAAATCCTCTTCCCCCAGACGACCAGCCGCCACCAGGGAGAGAGGATGTGTTGGTAGCAACCCTCCGGAACACAAACCTCATTGAATGTAAGTTGTCTGGGATTATTAAACCTCTTTTTAAAATGCATTTGTGAGTTTTCCTTCGCTGGACCTTCCACCTTTCACCACCATGCAGGTAAGCTAGTTATCAGTAAAATAACATGTCCACCCTACCGCGTGGTGTAACTAGTGTTTGTTGAGATAGTTTAGCTCTACCGCTACGGATTCCCCCCAAAGCTAATAAATATTAAATCTATTCTAATGTAGGGTGTGACATATTGGTGGAGACGCGGGTAAGATCTCAAAATTTTTTTTTCTCCTTGCTTTAGTCCGGTTTTTATGAAAAAAATTTGAATGTATACGGTGGTGAAAGATGGAGGAAACATGGCCGACCGCGTGGTGTTCAATTAGTTAGAAATTCTAATCTGGTCATCGTCTCGTAATCCGTTAACTTTTGGTCTGTTTTTTATTTGATTTCTTCAATAGTAAACTTGTTTCATAATATTGTGCTAAAATTTTTTTTTATAACTACATGGAAATTGATAATGGACACCACGTGGTCACGTGTTGATTTTCAAGGGACGCTGTGTGAGTTTTGGCAGTAAAATTCAAAGTAAATAGTTTCTTTTTGGTGTTTTTGTGAAGGATGCACTTCATTTTTGTGTTCATTCCAGTTGGTAATTCTGCTTATTTTATTCTGGTGTCCAGTGTTACTTAAAAGTAAGTCAAAATGCCTAAGAAAACGCGGCAATCATCCAATGTGCCAGTTACAATGGATTCACATGATGTAATAGCTTCGACTTCTGCTTTAGCTAATCAAAGTGCACATGTACCTAGTAATTTAGAAGTATCCATGGCACCTAATGTTAATCAGGCTCAGACAATGCAAGTTTCTCGGCCTTTTATTGATCCACCCTGTTTTGACAGGATAGCACTGATATCTCCTTCAGAATTTTTGAGAAAATTTAACTTAGTTTCTACAGCAAACGGTTGGTCAGATGTACAAAAGTTGAAGTTTTTCCCATGTTACTTGCGAGACACAGCAGCACTGTGGTACCGAACTTTTTGCCATAGACACCCTGAGCATGATTGGCATTTTCTAACTCAACAGTTTTTGGCAGCTTTTCAAATGTCCAATCAAGATGAATTGTTGGAAATTAAACTTAGGCAGAGGGTGCAATTAGAAAATGAACCTGTATTAGATTACATTTATGATGTATTATCCTTGTGTGACCAAGTTAACGCTGTAATGACACAAATGGAGCAGGTAAAAAACTTAGTGAAAGGATTGAAACCTCAGTATGTGCAAGCTTTGCTCCCATTAAATCCACAAACAGTTGAGGAGGTTTTACAAATTATTAAAAGCATTGATAAAGCTAATTTTTATGTGCAACATAGACAACATTTATTACAAGCACAAACAGCAACTTACACTTCTCCACCTGTGTCATCTGCACCTGTTTTATCACGGTTTGAAAGTGTAAATCACTCTGAACCAGTTATTAATGTTGTTTCCACATTGAGTGAACAGGTCACTAAACTTGCTACCCAAATGCAACAACTTCAGTCTCAATTCACTGCTGCTGCATCTACTGTGCAGCCACCTCCACTTAAGCCTCCAAGACATCATGAAAAGAGACAGCAGGCACCTATTGTGTGTTACAATTGCAACAAGCGTGGTCATATGGCACGTAATTGCTGGACTTCACCATCTGGTTCAAAAAACTCGAGAGGCCCAGCCTCCAACGACATAACCTAGAGGTACCCAAAGTAAGTTCACCTGTGTCTAATGTTGTTTCTCTTCCAGGTCAAATTTTGCAAATTTTGGGGTCCATTGGGGAGTCAAAACTTCCAATTTTGTTGGATACAGGAAGTGCAGTTAGCATTGTGAATGCAGCTCATATCAATGACATTTCTAAAATGAAACCTGTCGAGATTTTGCTTAAAACAGCTGGTAACAAGTTATTAGATGCGCCTTATCAAACAAATTTGAAATTTCAAATTAATGACTTTGTCTTTCAGGAAGATGTGTTAGTGGTAAAAGACTTGGCACATAATCTCATTTTGGGTAATGACTTTCTAACTTCACATAAAGTTACCATTGATTATTCTTGTGCAGAAGTTAAGATTCAAACTCATGAGGGAGAAATGGTACACATTCCTTTTGAAACAACATGTGGTGGTCCCTTTACAGATATTGCTGTGATTCCATTGAACGATGAGGTACAGATAGTTAATAAAGTTTCTGTTGTAAAAGATGTTAAATTGCCACCGCTTACTACTTGTTTTGTGGCAGTGCAGCCTTCAGCTGATATTACAAATGAGGTTATGTTCGAGCCTTCTACCAGTATTATGCATAAGAAGAATATTTCTATTCCACCTGTAGTTTGTAAATCTTCAAAGGACTTTGTGATACCAGTACATAATAATTCAGCTGTTCCTCAAACACTTTTTGCTAAAACTGTATTAGCTAATGCTCATGAAGTTGCATTTGTTCAAAGTAACTCAGTTTCACCTAAGGATGTTACTCCATTGAACGCTCCAAAGTTTGAATTTAATGTTAATGCCAACTTAACTGAAGCTCTATATATTGCCGAGTGATGGAAATTATCTTAGTTTTATCATGTATCTTGCTACCCAGATGGGGTGCACCTAAATTTTTTTTTATTATTTATTATTGTTCAGAAGCGAAGTTTGTTTTAATGATGTAGTTGTCTTCTGTAATTGACGTACACCTATATTTTTGGAAATAATGTTGTAGTATGATGATACGTATCAAGTCAGCCCTATTTATCTGCGTTCCTGCTGCACCACACTGTTCCTACCGAACTGTTTGCACCATGGGAGTGCTAAACCTGCCACACTGCCTTGTGTCATCGGGCTCTGGTCCGCCCTTTATGACCACTGTTCGTCAGAGCTTTGGCAGCTATTAGTGCTGTCACTTCGTACCTGTGTTGGGGGCAGAAGAACTATTAATGCCCCACATTGTTATTCAGTGTAGAGCAAGTACAATTGTGCTCAATTCAGTGGTCTTTATTCATCAGTGACTGCAGTGCAAGCTTCAAGTTTTTTTATTACATTTGTGAGACCAGTGGGAATGGAATGTACTGTTCAGGCAGGTTGTGAAACTTTTTTTGCTTGGTGCAGTAGTGGTGAAAAGTGCTGAACTTCATTTATTTTTCTTTTAGGGCTTTTTAATTAAAGTTATAGACAGACACTTGTAACAGTATTTTTGTGTTCGTGGGAATTGTAAATATATATAAAAATGTATGTAGTTGTGTGATTGGCCGAAGTAGTAGTGGTGTGACGTGGTGTGACGTGGTGTGATGACGTGTCAGTGAATCGGCCAATCACAAAATAAGGTGGGAATTGCTATGGGGACAAGAAAATCAATAATCTAGAAAAGTGTTAGAATCTTGTGTCTTGCTGGAGAACGAGGAAGTTGACTTAAGATGTTACGATGATTATAAAATCTCCAAGAAAATTATATATCATTTTGTCTTAATCTGTGAATCTATCATTTGGCGCTAGCCAGTATTACTTTTGATAGAAAAAAAAATTGATTAAATTAACTATATTCGAGTAACTGCGCCATTAGTGCTGTCTTATGGGAGAAACATGGCGACTAGCATAGAAAGAGCGATGGAAAATCATGATTCTGGAGTGAAAGAAAGTATTATACCGACCGCCCTAATGGAGAACGAAAATTAAAATCCCGTTACAAATGGCGCAGCAACGTGTGGGGCTCGAATAGGATAAAGAAGAGGAGATTAAAGCATCTTACAGCTCCGTGGGAATTTAAAAGGAAAGAAGAAAGAAGAGAGAAGAAAGAAGAAAACGAGAACTGGTTTAAGTGAGTGAAAAAAAAAAATAGTAGTAGTAGTAGATTTATGTTGTTAAGAAATCAGAAAATAGTTAAAAAGATGGCGAGTAGAAAAGAAATAACAGTGGAAGGAGAAGTTACTGATAGTGTAGGAATGAATAGGGAGAATGCAGGATTAAGCATAGATAATGAGTCAATGTTGGAAAGAATAACGAGAATGTTAAGTAATTTAGATTCTAAAATAGAACAAAATGCAAATGATTTAAAATCAGAAATGAGTAATTTAGATTCTAGAATGAAAGATGTAAAATCAGAAATGAGTAATTTAGATTCTAAAATAGAACAAAATGCAAATGATTTAAAATCAGAAATGAGTAATTTGGATTCTAAAATAGGAGATGTTAAATCTGAAATGAGTAATTTAGATTCTAGAATGAAAGATGTAAAATCAGAAATAAGTAATTTAGATTCTAGAATGAAAGATGTAAAATCAGAAATGAGTAATTTAGATTCTAAAATAGAACAAAATGTAAATGATTTAACTAAGAAAATGAATGATTTAGATGTAGGAGTAAGACAGGAACTAGCACAAAATTTGAGTAACTTAGAAATTAATTTATTACAGAAGCTAAAACAGGAATTAAAATCTGAAATTTCACAGGAGATTAGAGAAGGGAGAAAAGAGTGTAGGGATAATATGGAAAGGCTCATGCAGATTATAGAGATTAATAAGGATGAGAATAGAAAGGAAGTCAATGAGTTGAGAGAGATAATTCAGGAAACTAGGTTAGGTCAGGACATTGTGAAACAAGAAATAAGAATGGAATTAAACAAAGAGTTAGAAACATTTAGGATACAACAGGTAGAAATAACACAAAAACAAAGAGAAGAATTAGGAGATAAAGTAGAACAAAGAATCAATGTAATTTGTTCTGAAATACAATTACAACATGATGAAAGTAAGATACACCAAGAGGAAATAAAGTTACAAATTGATGAGATAAGTAAAGCAAAAGAAGAAGTAATTTTGCAAATTAAAGAGGTAAAAGAACATTTTGAAAAAGAAAAGGATAACTTAGGAAAATTGACACAAGTTGTAATTGCATTACAGGCTAGAAAAGTAAATAACGGGAAAGAAATGTCTAGAATTACGAATATAAACGATTGTGACTTACCAGGTGAATTAAGCAATCATCAGAAGTCTAGTGATGTAGTAAGTGAATGTAGTGATTTTGTGAGTCCAGATAATGATATTAATTATCACAGAAACACACAGAACATGTCCTCACACACACAACTCCACAGTCTAGGTCAAAATGAATGTGTACATTATTCACTAAATGATATTAGTCCACCAAGTTTTGATGTGGAATCAGGTGATAATCCAAAAGTATTTCTTAGGGAATTGGAAGAATATTTCCGTATTAAGAGAATTCCCAATGAATTTCGGATGGTAATAGTAAAACGCTGTTTGAAGAAAAATGCTCTTGAGTGGTTAAGGTTAACTTTGGCTTCACATGAAACATACAGTACTTTCAGAAATCTGTTTATAAATAGATTTTGGGGACCTGAGAGACAAAGAAGAATAAAAGTTGAGTTAGCAACGGGTAGGTTTGAGTTTAAAAAAGGGATTTCTATGACTGAATATTTCTTAAAATTAGCAAACAAAAGTAAGTTGATCAATCCCGAAATTTCTGAGACAGAAATTGTCAACATGCTAATACGTCATTATCCACCACATATCAGAAATCATTTAATTGTGGCTAAGCCTATCGATTTCTCTGATATGATTGAATTATTATCCGAATTTGAAGCACATAACCTCATTAATGATACTACATCCTGTGATGGTAACTATAATAACGTCCATATTGAGCGAGGAAGAAATCGACAGGAATCACAACCTACAAATAATAGGAATAATAGGACGAGTTTAAATTGGGGCGGGGCACCCGTGAGAAATCAAAGATTTGAAGGAAGAGGTTATGATCCTAGACGAACTTATGAATCTGTAATTCCCGGAACAGGAAAGGGAGTTCAAAATAATGTGCAAAGGAATTATCATAACAATCAGTCGACGAGAATTGGAAGAAATGATCACATAAACCATGTAAGATTTTATCGAGGAAATAATCAGCGAATAAGTGACTTTAATAGGGGTAGAGGTACTAGTTTATTTAGTGCAAATCAAAGAGATTTTAGGGGTGTGAGATTTGAAAGAAGTAATCAAAATGAAAGAGTCGAAAATACACAAAGCACAGAGAATGATGTGAATATAAACGATAGCACCAACCTAACCAACAATGAAAGTAATAATCAGAGGGAGACGGAAAACTAAAAACCAAATCATTTTGTGCTCTGGAAAGTGGTTCGGTGAGGATGACACAGGGCGAATTGAAAGTTGAAGATAACGGAAATAAGCTCACTCTCTTGCAGAAAAATAAGGAATTAGTTAACCCACCTCAGATAATTATTTACCTATGGGATAAAGAATATACAGCCTTAATTGATACTGGAGCCAGTTCTACTGTGATAAGTGAGGAATTGTTTAAAAATCTGTTAGCTAACTATAAAGTGGAATATTTAAATGTGTGTAACGTTTACTGCAGTACTGCAATTGGGAAGAAAAAGGATAGGATTAAATATCAAGTATTAATTAAGGGGCGAATAGGTGAATGGAATTTCAATTTCATTGCGTTGGTAATTCCACATTTGGCAAGAGATGTAATTGTGGGTAATGATTTATTATATGAATGGCAAAGTGTATTGAATTTCGAAATGCATGAAATGAAGGTTAAGACAGAAAATGATTTATTAGTAATAAAATTATTGGAAGAAGATGGAAGAAAAGAAGAGAACAGGGATAATATAAATAATGAAAGTTTTTTTGTGGAAGATATACTTTTGCAAGAAAATGGTAATATTGAATACGATGAAAATGAAAATTGTGGGAAGAATTTAATTATTGATGGATTGCAAAATAATGTAACTGACCTTGAAAAGCATTGTTGCCAATTATATACAATACAAGATAAGAACGGCGGAAGCCAAGTGGAGGAAGAAATAGAATTCCAGAGAATATTACAAGTAAAGTTAGAAAACACATACAATTTAGACCAAGCGAGAAAAGAACAGTTGAAATTGTGTATATTAAAGAATAGAAAAGCCTTTAGTTCAAAACCTGGACTGTGTAACAAATACACACACACATTTAAAGTGGATGATACTGCTCCCTATACACATAAAAGCCGACCTTTACCCATAGCTATAAGACAAGCATTTCTAGAAGCAAGTGTGGATACAAGAGATTTGTAATCAACGGAGTACTTATTGTTAAAATAGTTAAATAATAAAACATGTATATGATTGTTAAATGTCAATATATTGTTGTATTTTAATTAATGTTCATTTATTGTTGTGTTTTATGTATGTTATATTTATGTTACAGTTCATTGTTGTAAACGAAATTGTTAATTGGGGCCATTCTTCGAAATATATGGAAACAGATTGTTAATTCCTTTATATGGTTATTTTCCATATATTTCGAAGAGGGGCATTTGTAACAGTATTTTTGTGTTCGTGGGAATTGTAAATATATATAAAAATGTATGTAGTTGTGTGATTGGCCGAAGTAGTAGTGGTGTGACGTGGTGTGACGTGGTGTGATGACGTGTCAGTGAATCGGCCAATCACAAAATAACGTGGGAATTGCTATGGGGACAAGAAAATCAATAATCTAGAAAAGTGTTAGAATCTTGTGTCTTGCTGGAGAACGAGGAAGTTGACTTAAGATGTTACGATGATTATAAAATCTCCAAGAAAATTATATATCATTTTGTCTTAATCTGTGAATCTATCATTTGGCGCTAGCCAGTATTACTTTTGATAGAAAAAAAAATTGATTAAATTAACTATATTCGAGTAACTGCGCCGTTAGTGCTGTCTTATGGGAGAAACATGGCGACTAGCATAGAAAGAGCGATGGAAAATCATGATTCTGGAGTGAAAGAAAGTATTATACCGACCGCCATAATGGAGAACGAAAATTAAAATCCCGTTACACACTGGAGTAAAGAAACGAATGTGTAACGTCAAGAGACAAGATTTATGTGTATAATACTGTTTGTGATGTTTGTATGCTAATTTTTTTTTGTTCCATCACTCGAGCGAGTTTCTTTTCATTTGTTATTAATTGTTCTGTTGACCCTGGGTCAACAGCTTGTGGTCCGGGGGGAGGTGTGGCAACCCTGTATGGGTTGTCAGACCTGGCGACTGGCTTAACTTTGTTCGTTGGCTGCGCTGGGGAGGGGGGATGGCATATCCTCTTCCCCCAGACGACCAGCCGCCACCAGAGAGAGAGGATGTGTTGGTAGCAACCCTCCGGAACTCAAACCTCATTGAATGTAAGTTGTCTGGGATTATTAAACCTCTTTTTAAAATGCATTTGTGAGTTTTCCTTCGCTGGACCTTCCACCTTTCACCACCATGCAGGTAAGCTAGTTATCAGTAAAATAACATGTCCACCCTACCGCGTGGTGTAACTAGTGTTTGTTGAGATAGTTTAGCTCTACCGCTACGGATTCCCCCCAAAGCTAATAAATATTAAATCTATTCTAATGTAGGGTGTGACAATATATTCCATACTTATTAAGTATTTTAATGAAACAAAAATAGGTTTAAAGTCAATTACAGGCAGTATATAAATATGGCATCATTAAAATAGAAACTATATTCTTGAATTGTTGAAATGTCACTACTTTGTTTCACTGTAGGAAACGCCTTCTTTCATTGAACGCATCTAATTTGCATCATTTTGTTTTGTGTGTATATGAGCGATAGCTACGCAAGTGAACTGTTCTCCAGTTCAAGGTTTTAAGGTTCAGATTATGTGATAATCATTGTACATGTTCTCACACATATGTTGAAATATTAAGCAAACTTCTCTGTCAGCATCTGTATCACTGTATATCGCAGCATCGGTATGATATTTGCTAGCTGAGTCAAAGACAGGTAGGTATATGTTCCATCTCTGTCACCCGCTAGCCATGGAACTGATAGCAGTACGATAACTGTATTGGCTTAACCCATGCACATTCTTATTTTGTAGCTACTCCAAACCTAGGAAACAAACAACTAATGTTCTAATAAAGGACAAATTGGTGTATCATTTGAATGCTGTCCAAAATAGTGTCTCAGATGTGTGGCACATTATATGTCAGATAGATATCACTTATAACAAGGTTAGTTCTCATTATGGTGCATAATTATGTAATGCAGAAATTTAAAATCAAAAGGCACTCCAGTGTAATAGACAGTGCATTTGTGCCACTTGAGGCGCAGCAATATAATAAATTATCTGTATAATAAAGATGCAAAGACGTAAAAAAGAGAATTAAAACGTGCCAGATCTTCTGCACAACTGAAATGTAGAAAATATAAAAGATATAAGATGTGTATATATTCTGGTTCTTGCAAAGGAATTTACAACAGCTGTCGTAATATGCTCACCTTTTCCAATTCACTGACGGGTGGACAAAATTGAGACTATTAAAAATACCATGGATTATGCCATATTGCTACAGACACATTTCTGTGCATTTAACATTCTCTCAATATTCAATAAAAGCTATTAGGTTTTCTGCCTTTACTCTGACTTCAGCACTCATAAATTCAATACAAAGAACACACAACTGACTGAAGAGGTAAGTAGATATGATTGCGCTCTCACCCAGCGTAAACATCAGGAGCATAAGCAATGTCCTAACACTGTCATTCTCTGCCCCTCCAAAACATTCCAGAAGTCTCCCAAAAATTGCAATATCAAACATGTTTGTGAGTCAGCAGCACGAAAGATTGAAAAAGGCTTGTGTTTGACTGCCCCTTGAAGATGATATTGCATATGTGGACATATTAAGTAAACATGGCCTTCTGTAATTCAACTTAAGTTAATAACCAAGTAGGCCATATAGACGATGCAACAAATGCTTAGGTTTATTGAAATCCCAAATTGTGACGTAGGACCAATCAGAATTAAGTATTGTGGTGGCTTAGCAACAAAAAACAGAAAAAAGAACCAATGTATTTACTCTTAAATTTTTCTTCTGGCTTGAACTCTCGAAGATAGTGGACATGTTTTCGGTAAAAGACTTCTTGAAACAATGAGAAGTTATTGGAGTTCATTTATGAACGTATACTACACGATTAAAATATACATCAAATATGCAACGCTACGATAGATAATTTAAGTAAAAAACCATTGCATCATTTATAAATAAAAGGAGAAAATTCAAATATAGTAATGGGCTATATATATCAGTGGAAAAAACCGCATATAAAGAAGAAAATTATGTTGAGAAATATAATTCCAAGTAAAGTGAAATGGTATTAATAATTTTATTCCATAGTTGCCCAAAAGTGAAATACCTTTTGTATCGACACCACGCCTGAAAAGTTTCACATCTCATCGCTCGCCGCAGCTGCCAGAGAGAGGATTTATAGAAATATTTGAGAACTTCATCTTCACAGCTTTTAGATGAAAGGTTCATCGCTTCTACATCAAGGTAAGGTTTGGCTTCTACACGCATTACCACACCAAGGGAGCACGAAAATTTTGTGCGTGTGGGGCGTAGACCTCACGAAGGGGCGAATCCAACTTCAAATATGTCACCGCATCGTGTGATATAAATCCAGACCACACGGAGGGTATCCGCTCCGCCCTCTTCTGTTTGAAGTGGAAGGAGAACGAGGCTGTTTTGCATATATTTCATAATGCCACTATATCCCAAGAACTAAATAGACTATTATGTGTTTCAAATGGGATGATGTTTCTCCTTGACCAACCACCTAAAGTCCTGCGGGGTTGTCATATGACATTACCCATAGGTGGTGTGTGACGAGCGCCAAACTAATCAATCTCTAATAAATACTATTGACCCTAAGACAAAAATTATATTTTGCAAGACCTGATCCATTAGGAAGGTAGAGGGTAATGTATCTAACATAACCGCAAAAACCTAATATTTTTAGCCCAAATAGTTTTCCTAATAAAAATAAGTAAAGCACTATTATATTATAACAATTCATCGCAACATAAGCACTGTAATGAATATCATTATTGGTTGGCATATGTGTGTACATATATTTGTAATTACTCAGGACTGAAACGTAAACATTTGACATGACGTGATAAAAGAATTACTTTGAATAAGCCAAGGTGTTTGTTAAGTCCGAGCAAGAACAAACAATACACTTCCTGATCATTTGCAGAATGGTGCATCGGCAGAATGGGACTTGTCATACGATATGCTTGTTTACGATTCGCACATAATCTCTATTTACTCTAGAGACTTCAAAGCAGTATTATGCAGTTGTTCTGCCCACCTTGGTAGCGTGGTGGTAGAATGTCTGCCTCACGTTCAAGAGGCCCCGAGTTTGAATCTCGGTCAGGGTAAGTTACCTGGATAAGTTTTTTCCAGGGTTTTCCCTTATCCAGAAAGACCAATGTCGGATATCTCTAAGCTCTATGGACCCTGGGCTCATTTGAACATCATTTCACCCATTGCGTTCATCGTCCGATATGACTAAACTTTGGAGGACGTAAATTACAAAAAAAAAAAAAAAAGAAATAAAGTTTTCTTCCGTTTAAAAACAAGGGAAAGTGTATCAGCTGAATCAGCTAGCAATTGAAATGAGACACAAGGTATTATAAGCCACCTTCCTCCTTACCACTGTCAGAACAATCCAATTGAGTTAATGTGGGCTCAAATTAGTATATTTGCAAACAGAAATAATACTTTTAAATTGACTGATGTTGAACGACTTAGCGATGAAGAAATTTTTAAGGAACAGAACAAGAATGGGAAAACTGCATGAGATATGCACATAAACTACAAGAACACTGCTTTTGTAAAGAAATAGCACATAACGAGATTTTGGAGCCTGTCATCATAAAGTTGCAACACTCCGATGATTAAAACAGTGACAATGACGAATTGTCTGTTAACAGAAGTGACATTTATAGTTATATGGATGTGCCGCTGCCAGTTTAGTTGGATTAGAAAAATAGGTAAGTCATAAACTATAAATATTTTTATAAACTATATATTCAAAACATGTGCTTAATATACAAAAAATTTGCAATTGTGTTTGAAGAACTGCATTATTATAACACTTTGGAAAATTCAGTAGGCATTCAATTACGTCTATCACAAAGAAGACTCACAAGTGTGCGAGAAAGAGGGAAATATAAAAAGAGTGGGGGTAAGGATGCAGCAATGCTGAAGGCTCTTACGCATCCTATTTGCTACAAGTAAGAACTCTTACCATTTGAAGCACATAGTGCATCACATTAGTGAAGTAAGTAATAAAATTGGAAAGTCCAAACTGAAACTCCTGTACTGCAGAAAACTACTGTTTCTTCTGCTTCTTACTTAATAAGCATTTGGTCCTTAGGACCTACTACAAAACCACTTATGTCAGTTTTTTCATAAGTGCGCTGTCTCCCTGAATATGGTTTGCATAATAAATCTTGAAATTTCCAAGGATTACATTGACATATTGACCTAGTTGTTTACAGGCCCTTAAAATACCACCCCCCAGCCCTCAAAACACACACAAATCTTCTTGCAACACCTAATATTGATCCCAAAAGTTTTATCAGTACTACTTTTTCATTTATTATGATTTCTAATCGCCATTGGTTCCGAACTATGTCAGCTTAGATGCAATACCATAGAATGTTATTTTATTCCCTTCTTCATATTCTAGTCAGATTTATTTTTACACATCCATTAAATTTTTATATTTTTAAAATCGTTTTCCTAAATAATTGATATATAATTGATATTTTATATCCTAAATATTTGAACTTTTGAGACTTGTTTGATTAATTTTCCTATATTATATGAAGGTGGGCCAAAAAGTAGTGCCTCCTATTTTTTCCCTTAAATAATTATGTGAAAATTTTGAATTTGGTGTAATTCCTCAAACATTCTTCTCCAATCCCCTGTAGTAGCAACTTCCTAAGTCAACAGGTGGCAGCACTGCATTCTCTTGCAGAATGGCTGACATTGACATTCTTTTAGAAAGCGTTCTGTGATTGAATTTTTGACTGCGGTAGGTGAAACGCCACTTCGCATTCACAAAAGGCTAAAAAATATATATGGTGATGCAAAGGTGGATGTCAGCACTGTAGGACAATGGGTTCGTCGCTGTAATGAAGCTGAAGGGCAAACATCATTGGCAGATGAAAAGCGAAGTGGCAGGCCGGTGACTGGAGTGACTCCATGCAACATTCGGCAAGTCGATGACATCATTCAGGTGATTGCCGAGTAATAACAGGTGAATTGTGTTGCATTACCTCCCTCAGTAAAGGCAGTGTGATGACAATTATTCAACAAATGGGTTACTGAACAGTTTATTCGCATTGGGTACCAAGAATGTTAACCGCCCAAAACAAAGAAACAAGGAAGACAATAGCCTCCGAACACTTGCAGCACTTCAATTTGGAGGAAGAGGAGCTTCTGGAAGAAATTGTTACTGGAGACGAAACTTGGGTTTATTTTTTTCAACACGAATCAAAGAGGCAATCAACGGAATGGCATCACCCGTCACCGAAGAATAAAAAAACTCAAAACTCA
The DNA here is from genome assembly GCA_030765055.1 of Mantis religiosa. Lineage (NCBI taxonomy): Eukaryota > Metazoa > Arthropoda > Insecta > Mantodea > Mantidae > Mantis > Mantis religiosa. The sequence goes on from CM060948.1 coordinate 319,864,200, forward strand.
ACGGTCGGCAGGGAAAGTTATGGTGACAGTGTTTTGGGATGTAGAGGGTGTGCTTATGATTGATTTTTTGGAGCAGGGTTGCACAATAAATTCTGTTCAATACGTCAGAACTCTCAAAAATCTGAAAGCACGTCTTCGCCGAGTTTGCCCAACAAAAACAATGGCGGATGTTCTTCTTTTACATGACAATGCAGGACCACACACCAGCCGTTATACCACTGCACAAATTGAGAATTTGGGGTGGCAAGTCTTACCTCACCCCTCATACAGCACTGACCTGGCACCATCAGACTTCCATCTGGTTGGCCGCGCCGTGGCTCAGTGGTTAGACCGCTTGGCTCTCACGAAGGCAGCCCGGGTTCGATCCCAGGCGACCGCAAAGTGAGATTTGTAGTGGACAACACGGCGCTGGGGCGGGTTTTCTTCGGGATCTCCGGTTTCCCCCGCCATCTCATTCCACCAGTGCTCCATCTGCATCTCATGTATCATCAGCGTCATCGCCTGCGGTGCCGTATTTAGTAAAAGCGGGCGTTAAACACTACACATTTCATTTCATCCATCTGTTCGGGCCACTAAAGGAAGCTCATTGTGGGATTCATTTTGACGACCAGGATGCTGTGAATACGTCTGTGCGTCAATGGCTTAGGAAGCAAGAACGTGTGTTTTACCACACTGGAATACATGCCCTAGTTAAAAGGTGGACCAAAACTGTGGAAAAGGATGGAAATTATATTGAATATTATAATATATTATATATTATATTTGGCCAAACACTTACACAGAACAGGAATTTATACAAGTCCAAATTGTCCAATGTGCAATTAAGAAGAGGAAATGACTGAAGAACGTCTCTTAACCTGTGAAGTCCTACCTGCCGAACCCACTATACAGAAATATTGGAGAGCAAGAGTGTTAAGGGCTTCACTGCCAAAGCCTAGCATTGTCGTTGTTGTTGTTGTTGTTTGAAAACAACAACATATTGAATAGTGACAAATTAATCGCCAGTGCTGTATATTTCAAGCTATGTAAATTGGATTCAATTTTTTTGGCAATTAAACGAGAAAAAAGTTAAGGGGCATTACTTTTTGACCCACCCTCGTACATTTGATTTGTTCTGAGTAGTTCAAATAGATAGCCCTTATTTCCAGGACCTATATAAGCACCCAGCAGACAGTCGAGATGAGTTAGTATTGACAGTGGAGTTAAGCTGAGAGTGCGCAGTAAACAACTGATAGTAAGAACAGAGTTCAGTAGAGAGTGATTTGATTTGACAGATCAGATGTGTTTTGTTCTTAGTGTGTGTTTCTAGTGTAAGTGTGATTAGCAGACACTGTTGTCTTTTGTTACAGCAAATGCAATATCTCTAATGTGTAGTGAAAGTCTTTTAAAAAATCACACAATACCTGACAATTTAACTCACTTAATCCATGGATATCTTTAAAGTTCCAGTGTTTTACCCTAAAAACTAAACTTTTCATATGGTGGCATAATATGATAAAATCTCTACACTTAAGGAACATATTTTACAATTTACTGAAGCATAAAAATGTAGATACTGTAGTTTGTTTCTTATGCTATTTTTACAAGTAGACACGTTTTTATTTGTTTATATTTACAACACACAGACAGAGCCTGCATTTAATGCTGGGCAAGTCCTTTATCAGTAGTAATGATATAGCAAATCCTATACGACACAGTTTTCTGCACCTGGGATAAAAATATTACTAACAGTCATTATATGACAAATGTCTCTCGTTAAAGGAAGACTGTAGAGCCTATATCTACAGCATTAAACTTCCAAAACTGGTGTTAATTTTAGATATATCCTTTAGTAATACCCTAGAATAGCATCTTCACTTACAGCATATGTCTGAAAGTCACTGTTGTATACTGACTATAACTCTATCTCAGGCTAGTTTAATCCTGCTGTAAACAACAAGGCGGAGCTCACTCAACTCATCACATGTTAGAGATGAAATGAAAGGTGTAGTGTTTAACACCCGCTTTTACGTCATACGGCACCACAGGCGGTGACACTGATGATACATGAGATGAAGATGGAGCACCGGTGTAATGAGATGGCGGGGGAACTGGAGGTTCCGAAGAAAACCCGCCCCAATGCCGTGTTGTCCACCACAAATATCACTTTGCGGTCGCCTGTGATTGAAACGGGGCCGCCTTGGTGAGAGCCAAGCGGTCTAACCACTGAGCCATGGCATGGCCATCACATGTTAGATGCTACATACATGCACATAAGGTTTGCAACACTAGCCGTATATATAGCAGTGTTAAATTCTAGACAGGAAATAAAGAGTTGGGTTACACATTAACCTATTAGATTTAGTAGTGGTTCCATTTCTGAAAAAATAATCATCAACCTTTCTGCATAAAGCACTTTAGGTAGAATCGTCATATTTCTGCATGCGCTGTTTGCATTTATGTGATTTTCCTGGCGTTCCGGATGCTTGCTGTACCATTCTAACACTATGTATACTGCTTGCGGAAACACCAAGGAGATCATCAGTTTCTTTCTCAATGCTTTTATAGATGATTCCAAGTTTCTTTCTTTAGGCAACGCAAAACAATGCGTGATCATTCGCCCCTTGCCGCTTTTTAAAGATTTGCCTCAATTGTGTTTAATTTCAGTTGAAGCACCGGCCTGCTGCATGATGAAAAGCTTACTGATTTTAAGTTGCATATACATAAGTGTTCTTGGGCTTGTGACGTATGCGAGCTGCACAGAAAATACAGTGTTAAGTATCAGAAGAAGCAACTCCTCACTATAAACAATAACATCTTTATCAGTATTCCACTCGATATAGACCTTGTAGTGAGAGAGCGCCTGGTATAGGATTGCAAGTGTCCTTTAGTAATTGTTAAATAAAATGCAGCTTAATTTAACATAATAAGTTAACAGTGTGTATAATTTCACCTGTCTTCTGTCTAATCTGTATATAGTATACAGAACACATCTATGTGGTATGTAAAGCAGAAAGATAAAATACCGGGCTATTACGTTTATAAGAATCAAAACATTTGCATACATATCTATCTCTGAAATTAGCTGGCAAAGAGCAGTAATCAGAAAACTACTCACAGTACTCTACCGGAGGAGTTTATCGAACATATGTAAATAAAAGAAAACGCTTAACCAATCAACAGCATAACCATTTTATCTCTGTGTCTCTTCCCACCCAGATGTTTACAGCAGGATTAAACGTGGTTGAGATAGGTTATAGTAGGAACATTAGCTCCCGTCTCTCTTTGGAGACATTTGGTGGTAACACGACCTTACAATTTTAACGATACATGTCTTGAGGCTCTGTAAACTCCTCTATTAAATTTCAGTATCTTCCATAAATGTGACACAGCTTTCTAAGAAAATTCCTGAAACCAACATTTTCATTGAATAGCTTTCATTTTTGTTTTATTTGCTGAAACATGACTGTAATAACAATGACATAAATACCTTATGGTTTAAGATATTTACTGACAAACAAATTATATATTATGAATTTTCTGTGCGTAGTGTATGAAGATTTCTTTACTCCAAATTAATTTTGTGTAATTCTAACCTATAAAAGATAAAGTCTTACTACACAGTCAAAAATAAAGATCTTCTTATAACACAATTTATACAAATATTATTTGTGGCACTATTTCCAAGATGTTTTTTGTTATTGGTTTGAATTTTCAAATATTTAAATGTTTTTTCATGCAGTAAGTTGCTATGTGTTTTCCGTTTACCATGCAAGGAGCTTAGAATGTCGGACTATTACATAGTGGTACAGTTTAGCTTTATATTAACAACAAAATGTGCAACAGAATTTTATTTCAATCAACAAGAATTAGTTAGAACGCATATAGAAAAAGCCATGTGAATCAAACAAGCCAATTTTTTATGAAACATGTTTTGTGAAGTGAACTGTTTGCATATTGGCCTTATTCCTGTAAATCAGTCCACAGTCAATCCACAAAACTTGTACGAAATTTTGAGTGAAGTCGGTGTTCTCATTTATTTGATTCCTTTACTTCAGTGCAACTAGCTTCAGATTAAAGATGTTTCTTAAAAGCTTATATCCATTCTATGATCTTACAGTGTTCTTAAATTTTAATTTTGTAAAAAATAAATGAAACAACGAATGTTTTAACAAATTAAACTGTATATTTCCTACTGGAATGTTGGCAGTTTCAATGTAAAATTAAGTTTTTGTTGCAGACAACAGTGTCTGAGAAAAAGCAACCAAGGCAACTAAAGAAAATTCAATAAAATTGATAATGTGCAAAGTTTACCTGACTCCATTTCCATTATCTGGAGCCCGGAGTTCTTAACGCTGCAGTTCTTATATTATTAATGGAGTAAAGCTAAAAGTGTCATATGTGTCATTTCATAAGTACACTGCCAATATCTTCTTGCAAAGCAAATTCACACCAACACTACCAGATCTATAAAAACTATAGATCCCTCAGCAAACACAAAATTATGGTAAAACTGCAGAATAAGGCATCACCATGGCTTTGTATGCTACAGTAAGCTGTTTCCAACTGCAGAGTTCTGAAAAATGCCAACACAGCAAAATGTTGCCAACACATTCTTTTTGTTATTTTTCTTGTTCTATTATTATTGTCGCATATAGAAGTTGATGACTACAATGCATAGAATTATCTATCTTTCAAGGTAGAGAATGCTTCTATTAAACAAGGCTGTCCAATAAGACAACATCACATCCACAATTATGTAAAGACAAAGGTATCCTTTGAAACACCCACACATAAAGTAAATCGCAGGCAGTTATAGGAACATGTTGCTCCATCAATGTGGCATGCTATGCTTTAATACTATCAAGAAATCACAATAACAAATATCTGACAATATTAGTATTTTTATATCCAAGATATCATTAATACTTTTAACTATTTGGGATGGATCTGCCTTCAAGCACTTTGGTTATGTGGTGTTGGTATTTTCAGTGATGCATGATGTTACTTTTGGCAACACTACAGCCATAACATCCTGCCCGCCATTCTCTATGCCGCTTTTCTGCAGTTTAACCAAAATTACTACAAAACGAGTACTTCATACGGCTGTAAAAATATTTAATGCTTTACTGAATTAGAGAAAAGCTAAAAATGAATTCAAAGCATTTAAGCCTAAAACTAAACAATTCTTAAATGAAAATATTTCACAGTATGAGTAACTGTGAAAATAAGATATGGTAAAGCTGCTTAAATAAATAGCTGAGGGTAACAAAAACAGACATAGTAACAACAATTTGAGAAAAAGTTTCGCTTATAATATCGACATACAGTACCACATTTATTACACATTTCTTCACACCTGTTATATTTGTGGCTGTTTGACCTCATGAATAAAACTATGAACTTTCAAATTTGATGCTGTAGTATAGCTCTTTTCACACAGGTTGCACTTAAATGGCCTTTCTCCTTCATGAACTAAAATATGTCTTTTAAAATTTGATAATTTAGTGAAGCCCCTATGACACTAATCACATTGATATGGTCTTATGTCTTCATGAATTTGTGTGCATTCAAATCTGATAATTTAACACAGCTCATATCACACTTGTCACATTTAAAGAGCCTTTTGCCTTCATGAACTAAAGTATGTGTCTTCAAATTTGATGCAGTAGTATAGTGCTTTACACACTGGTTAAACTTGAATGGTCTTTTTCCCTCATGAACTAAATTATGTCGTCTCAACACTGATGGTTTAATAAAGCTCTTATTACACTTATCACATTTATAAGGTCTTATGTCTGAATGAATTAATTTATGAGCATTCATATCTGATGTTGTACAATAGCTCCTATCACACCTGTCACATTGAAATGGCCTTATTCCGTCATGAACTAAAGTATGTGCTTTCAGAGTTGCTGCTCTAGTATAGCTCTTTTCACATTGGTTGCACTTGAAAGGCTTTATTCCCTCATGAGTTAGTAAATGTCTTTTCAAATTTGATGTTTTAAGAAAGCTCTTATTACACTTCTCACATTTGAATGGTATTTTGCGCTCTTGCATTAATTTAAGTCTTTCCAAATTTGTTGCTCTGACAAAGCTCTTAGTACATTTTTCACATTTAAATGGACTTACATTCTTATTAATTCAATTATGTGCATTAAAATCTGATGATATAATATAGCTCTTACACTTTTCCTGTTCAAATGGCTTCTCACCTTCATAAATTTTGTTATATCTTATCAAATCTGTTACATTGCTGTCAGGTTTTTCACAATGTTTGCATTTCAATGGCATTTGGTTCTCAGGAGCTCCAAGGTGAGAATCTAAATTTGATCCCAGACTAATGCCCTTACCACAAAATTTACATCTGTGTGACATTTTGCCATTGATGCAGCATAACGTGATATCATTTCTAGGAGCTGCATTTGTGAAAAATACTTCATAAAGTTCAGAGTGTTTTCTCCTCTTGAAACAGTCCTTGTCTAAAGCTGTGCTGGTGATAGTAGATTCACAGCTGCTTGTTGCTTCTGTATCCGATCTGAAATGAACCAGTCAAATTATCACCAACTTCATGTACAGTGCACTAAACAGAGAGAGAGAGAGAGAGAGAGAGAGAGAGAGAGAGAGAGAGAGAGAGAGAGAACTTGGTAAAGACCAGATACACTATGGAAATAATCTCAGCACCAAACAGGTAATAAGTTTCAGTTATAGATTAATATGATTAGAAACAGATACAAATATAATCTTTATATTGTGACTTTGTGGGTTCGTGAAATGAAAAGTCCAACTGCACCACTCAAAAATGTTCTTTATTTCCACCGACTTACAGTTAAACATTTGCCTGCAGATTCCAAGGCGCTCTTCTGGTTGACGGAGTATAGCCTCTTCTCCGTTGAGCCGCAGGACCTTCCTGCCGACGTCGACCGTCGCCTCGTGGCTCCTGAGGGCTTCCAGTCCCAGAATCACCTCCTCAGCCACCTTCGCGACGAACCCCCACAGACGCACGGCACTCCGTCCCAAGGTCAGCTCCAGCAGGGCCTCCTTATCCACAGGCAAGGTGTCGTCCGATGCCGTGACAAGCTCGTATGGTCGGCTCGGCTTCCTCGTCGGCAAACCCTTCGCCACGTCAGGTCCGATGATGGTCACGGCTGCCCCAGTGTCCACCGGCACGCGGCACGGCTTCCCTCTCACCCAACCGTCCGCGATGAGGCTGTCATCCATACGCCGGCTGACGGCGCGCAGTGTCACTCGAGGGGATGGTGGTAATGGCGCCGACGTGCCCCTTTCCACGCCGGGACTTACTCGTTCTTCCAGCTGCTCTTCCTGGTGTGGGCAGTCTCTCTGCAGGTGTCCGGGCTGTCCACACCCACAACACAGGCCACTAGGTGATCGCCGGCGTCCCTCAGCTGGTCTTCTGTCTCCGGCGTGGCGGACACTCCTCGTTCTCGACGTCGGGATAGATGTTTTCTTGGCCGCCTCCATCCTTAATGCCGCTGTCAGCGCCTCATGGATGGTTTTATATTCGCCGAGCATTAGGCGCTGACGAATCTCCGTGTCCCGTACCCAGTCGACAAAATTGTAGGCGGCTTCCCGGAATACGAACTCTAGTGGCAGGTCAACCAAGGCCTTGCTAGCCAGCTGCTCGATCACCATGGGGAACTCCTGCAGCGTCTACCCCGGCTGCTGTGACCTTGCCTTTAGCTGGCTGCGGTATGCTGCGGCTAAGCGGTGGTTCCCGAAACGGTTCTCCAGGGCCTCCCAGATGTCCTTGTGCGCCGCCGTCGTTTGCACCGCGTTTAGGACTTCCGCGGCCCGTCCCTGGAGGCTGGCTATTAACTGTGTGGCCTCCTCCTCCGGTGACCATTTGTTGTGCTTGGCCACTGTGTCGAACTGGCGGTGGAAGACCTCAAATGTTGACGCCCCGTCATATTTCGGAGGTTTGACGCGCGCCGTTGTTTTGTCGCGTCGCGGTGCGTCGGACTTCAAATCCTTCAATCTCCTGCCGACGACGTCCTCCGCCATGGCGCCCAGGGACTTGACGCTGCTGTCGGCCTTTCCCCCCAGGATGTTTACACCGTTCGCGAGGTCTTCGACGTCTTCAACCATGGCGTTCAGGGACTTGGCGTTATTGTCGGCCTTTTGCTCTAGGGCATTGAAGCGGTTCGCGAGGTCCTCCACGCGCTCGTCCACTTGGCCCATCCGCTTGCCCAGCTCCGTCACGTTAATCCTCACGCTGGCCAACTGTTCTTTAAATTTGGCGGCGAGAGCCTCGTTCGCCACCTTCATATCCGTGGTCAGTTCGGCCACTTTTGCGGTCATTGTCGTGGCCAAGTTGTTGTTTGCCGTTTCCGTCTTCGTTGTTAATTTGGCCTCCATTTCTTCCATCTTCTCGGTGATGTTGCCGTTGTCGGTCTTCATTTCTATCAGTTCCGCCTTCATTTCCGCCTTCATTTCCATCATCTTCTCCAAAATCGTTTCCAATGCCACGTCCATGGTTGTAATGTTCGGTGATGTTGTAGTCCCGCTTCCTGACACCAGTGTGACTTTGTGGGTTCGTGAAATGAAAAGTCCAATTGCACCACTCAAAAATGTTCTTTATTTCCACCGACTTACAGTTAAACTCTTGCCAATTACACAGAATTACGTAATGCACACAATTACTGTTCACCAGTTCGTCCGTTACAATTTCACTACACTCGTAATTACGTACAACCCTCCGATGCACTCACACAGTCTTCTCGTCGTACACTAGCACTGCATTCTTCGCCAAGAACTGACTAACTGTGTTCCAGCCCGGCGTGTTATAGGGTCAGCTGTCCGATCGAGAATGTTCTGGATTAGATGAAATATCCCGTAAGTTCGAGAAATCAAGGGCAGCGGAAAGAGACGGCACGGTAATGTTTTTTTCCCCAGCCACCTCACGTTACCGCTATAAGACAAACGGGGGGGGGGGGCGTGTCCAAGCGCCTCCGTCACTTGCTGCTGCCATCAGCTGGTTCTATAGGGTGTTCCAACGTTCGGGTGACAATATATATGGGCTGGCCTACTGTGGAAAGATTGTCATACTCGTTGCTATCGAGCAAAAAAAAAAAAAAAAAAAAAAAAAAAACAGCCATGGACATTGTCATGAAGCTGTAAGTACATGCTCCATTGTTAGTGTGCCATATATAATACCTTATTATCTATCACCTTATGTTCATACACAAACAGGCGAATCATCAATTTGCACATTTACAGTGCAACAAGCTTTTCATATTTACATATTTACAGTGCTTTAAGCTTCTTGGTCAGTGTAAGAATTATACTAAGCTTATTAAACTAGTAATTTATAATAAATAAACATAATGCATATCAATATTTAAAAGTTTATTGTATTTACATTTTCATTGGTGTACTAAGTATACCTAACCTATAAATGGCTCAACAACTAATAATACACTTACTTAAAACTTAATTATATTTACATTTCATTTAGCTAAGAATTCCTCTAAAGAGTAAAATACATTCTTAATTAAATAAGTTTGAAGAAGAGTTTTAAATTATTTATAACTCTCACATTGTTTTATCTCAGCTGGCAGCCTATTCTACAACGTGGCACCATAATAACTGGGCAGATTTTCAAATAGTGTAAGTCTGTGTGTAGTAATGGCAAGGTTCCTTCTGTTTCTTGTGTTATGATAGTGGATGTCTTAATTTGGTGGCATTGGAAATTTCAATCTGAACATATATAAAATAGTTATATATACAGGCTTGGTAACGTCAATATTTTTTGTTCTCTGAAGGCTCCCCTACATATATCCAATTTTATTCAAGTCTGACAGGTACAGTACTGCTTGTTTCTGTAGTATAAAAATTCTATCACAAACTTCTATGCCATAAGATATAAGAGAGTGTATTAGTGAGAAACAAATAATTTGAGAAGTTGGTGTAGGAACATATTTAATTTAGCATTTTAGTAAGAATATAATTTTACTAAGTTTAATTGATACTTTGTCTATGTCTCCACAAGTTCAATTTCAAGAAGTCTAGAAGATTTGACTTACAGAAATGTAAGTAGGCCATTTTTGGTCATTTAACCATGAAATAAATGCAGAAGTTAAATTATTAAAACAATTAAATGGTCCGATACATTTAATGGTTTGGAAAAGATATTTATTTTAAAAAGCAAACATAATATAATGAATTTTGAAATACCGGCAGGTGATTCTGTTTTCAAATTTGTTTTATTTTGAGATTTTGGTCCCGAGTTTGAATCTTGGTTAGGGTGAGTTACCTGGATAAGGTTTTTGCGGGGTTTTCCCTTATCCTGGAAGACGAATGTTGGGTACCTCTAAGCTCCATGGACCCCGGACTCATTTGAGCATCATTTCACCAGTTTCATTCATTGTCCGATATGACTTAACGTTGGAGGACGTAAATTACTAAACAACAAGAACATATCAACATCTAGCATTTGTAATGATGGCGACAGCTTTGTTTCCAGCTGAAGATGTGTATTACTATACATGAAATTGCAATCCTGGAGAATTTATAAGGATAATCATTTCTTATAAGATAAGTTTTAAGTTACAAATTATTATATTTGTATATATTTGTTTGCTTCACTGCAATTGCTTCATATTTTATGTATTTATTACAGAAAATTGTCATAGTGAATTGAAAGGTATAAAACGAGATCCAAACGCCAGACTCAGTGACTCAGCAGAGTAACTGTGAGTCGGCAAAGAACACAGTGCAGTTCCATTACAAGTTCAGTTGATCAGTGAATATCAGAGTAGTTAGGTCAGAGTTGGCATGCTCAAAAGTGTAAAAGGGAGTATTAGAAAAGCATTCTGTGTGGGTTGACAAATTACAAACAGCATTAAGTGGCTGCATGACACAGAGACAAAGGTTCATTTAACTGATCTTCTGCCTGTGTATTTGGAAAAAAGTGAAAGTAATTGCAAGTTAGCATTGATCTAATGATTCTAATTACAAATACAGTGGGTTTGGTGACACTTTATTTTGTCATTTTTGTCACAGCATGCTGGAAAACACTGTTAGTTTATGTGGATGTAACAGTGCTTCATTCCTGCTTCTACAAATCGGTGCTTTGATAAACTCCTGTATCTTTATTCTTGTTAAAGCAAGAAGGGAAATTAACTTTCTGGATAAGTTTGTATATTGAAGTACTCTTTCACTACTCAACAAAAGACTGCTAAGTGTTGTATGATAGATCAAATCAAATCAAATTTTAAATTAATAGAGAACTTATGTTTGCTGCGAACAGCAGCTAGAAAACACAGGGTGGCTTGGGTTACAATGGGAATCAGCATAGACATCTATGAATGAGAATTGGTTTGTTTAGTAATAAAAGAAGACATTTTAGTAAGGAAAAAAAGAAGTATAGAGAGAAGGAGAATCCCTCATTATGGTGTGGTATTACTTGTCAGAGTGGAGATTAATCCAAGTCCTAAGAGGCAAATAAATCTTAAAAGTATAGAGAAAAGATTGAAGAATAACTTTAATGAAGTGAGAAGAAAAATTCAAGTATAAATTAAATCTGAAATGCAAAAAGTGAAGTCAGAGAATCAACTTCTCAAAAAGAGTAGAAAGCCTTAAAGAAAGACATTGAAAATTCAACTTATAATTATCAAGCACAAAATAGGCAAAAGGTGTTTGGAAATTATGGGACCAAGAAATGGTGTTATCCCTGGAAGGATGCTGAAATACATATTTTCCACCATAAAGGTACAAATGGACGGAGGAAAGTTTGATTATTAAGAAATGATTAACAAAGAAATAAGATTTTTGAAGAATATAACCAGATACCAAAATTGGGGAAATTTCTATGAAAGATTGGTGAAATGGAGACAGTCAGCAGTCATTCAATGTGAAAAATGTAAAACTTAGAAATTATGCTTGTTACAATTATGTATGTTAAACTAACAAGCTTATGGCTAACTAAGGTTAAGGGACAACCCCAAGCATGTATGAACTTAGCACTTAAATATTAAACACACCTGCATACAAGAAGTATTCTAGAATGTCACAATTAGCATTTGCAATTAATTATTTTCACATATTTTCTCAGAGATCTGCATTTATGAATTCTAGTATATTTTGAAGCCTATTTTTAGGCATGTATAAAGTTTTGAATTTTGTTGTATACACAACCAATCGTTATTTAAATGCATTTTATATTAATGTGACCATATTTCTTAAAGCTGAAAATGGGACATTCTCCACTGACCCTTTTTTTAAAATGAGCTTTCATCTTAGGTCTTAAGTTAATGCACTTTGGAAATATAAAACTTATTTATTTATTTATTTACTATAAATAGACAAAACATAAAACAATTAGGGTGTGCATGCTTAGGCTTTCACGACCGGTGTTAATCCAATAAAATGTGTTATCCGGGCTTTCTGGCCGTGGTTGATATCGACCATGGCCAAAAAGCCTGGACATCACATTTTATTGAATTATTTGTGTGCTCAGGATATTCATTATGACAAAGACAATGTTGTTAAAAGGCTTACCTTGGATGCATATTGTACCGTTATTGGCAGGAAAAAAATTAAGAAAAACATAAATCAAAGGATTGCACTACTGACATTGTTGAGCCAAAATTGAGTGCTTTTATGTGGTAGTAAATCAACTTAAATTGAGCTGGCACTTATAAGCACACTTAAAAACCATTAGTCTGGGTCAGTTTTGAACCTATTACCTTGGTATCAAGTGACCAGCATCTAACCAATTGACCCATATGGCCCAGGCTTTTATTAGCAGGTCCAAATGTTTGAGGCATATTTTTTAAGTATTGATTTAAAATTTGGCTGTTAATTCACACATGTGCACTGAGTAGCTGCATCTGTCGGATAGCCACAAATGGCATTACCGAACTTCATCATGTTAATGTTAATAATTTAAAATTATTATATTTTATTGCCGTAATGTTAATGTTTTAACTAGACCACGAACAAAATGCAGTAGGAGGCGTGGCTTACCAACACTGAAGTTCCCTAGCTTTCCCCCCTCTACCGTCATTTTAGATTACCTCTTCTCCATCGTGCGGGCAGTACTGGACATCTGTTTCACTCGCTTTCGCATTCACTGTTACATTCACTCTTTGCATTTTCTGCCAAATCACTACTTTGTTCGTCAGGGTTTAAAGAAACTATGATTCTATGTATTTTTTGAACGATTGTGAGGTCATGTCTGAGGTAATTTTTTTCTGTTAACTTTGAAAATTGAAACACACACGTTTCGTGTGGTTTGCGCTCAGATGCATGCAGGAAGGGAGGGGTGGCAGTCTTGTAAGGCTTGGATGGCAAGAAGGCTCTCCTTGCACATGCGCACACCGACTACATTTTGTTCGCGGTCCACCTGTAATTTTATGTGTGTGTTAAAATCCCCGTCAACTCAAATACCACCATATGTGAAAACATCTTGTCATTCATTCTCAATTCAAAAGATGTGAAAGTGGTTGAAATTCATTGGCAGATCATTGAACTAGTGAACTGTATGAAGAAAACACGAGCAGGGTTAGGAATTTTAGGTGCAAATTTCAGATGAAAAAAGGAAGGGAAAAGGTGCTCAAGGTTAAAAAAGGGACTAGCCGGTAATAGGCTAAGGTTTTGGATAGAGTAAACATGAAAAATTCAATGCCACGACCAGGATCTGTACCACGGATCTCCTGGTTTCTGTCCAGTCACTCTAACCCATTGAGCTACCATGGCCAACCTGCTGTCATGACACTAAATTATCCATTTGACTCGTATATTTCCCTGGTAGACCACTTGTATTCATTCGGTACAGCAATTCCAAAGATGTGGTGAAATCCTCAATGTCTGGATTCTTCTAAAGGCTAAACTCAAGTTTGTCTTTAGGAAAGCCATCTAACTGCTCCATCATGGAAGTAAAAGTATCCCACTGCTTCTCCTTTTCAAAACATAGTTCTTCTAATAGTTTCAAAGTTGAAGTCAGTTAAATGTAACATTGGACACAATATAGTTCTGCCTATAAATTATGTATTTTCTCCAGTAACCGAAGTTGCTGTGCTTTGGAAATTGCACCTGCATCGGCTGGATCCAAAGAAAGCACAAACTCTTTAATTTTGTTGAAATTCTCACACAACATAGCAGTACACTCAATCCAAGATCCCCAGCAAGTAATGATTGGGAAATTTGGAGAGGGCAGGCAGCAGCTGCTGCAGTCTTTTTCCTTGTAAATTGCACAACAATTTGGAGGTTTCAGCACCATCTCCTTCAGGTCAGAGATGAACTGATTTACAATGTTGTACTCGTTTCTTATGGATTCACAAACCCTGTGAAGGGCATGAACCAAGCATGTCACATGCTTCAACTTAGGAAATAAAGGCTTCAATTGGTTAACAGCTGAAACAATGTAGGCGCCTGGTCCGTATCCACAAGAATAAGTTTTTCAAACTTGATATCAGCAGGCCAGAGTTTCTTTTTTTTCCAAAGTCTATAATTGATTTCATTATTGTACTGGCACTGGCTCTCTACAGCTCATATATTTTATACAACATAGGCTTAACTTTCTCTCCTGCTAAGGGAAAAACTAAAATGTTCAAAACATATTGTTCCATTGAAGCTACAGTTCCATCCATAATAATTCCCACATCACAATCAGACGACTTCTTCTTGTTTCTTTGAATGATTTCTTGGTAAACAGACTCCATGTATTTTATTTAATTGATGGAAATTAGTAATTTCTTCACACTAGTCGTATATACGCTAAGGTTTTTGATAGAGTCAACATGAAAAATTCAATGCCATGGCCGGGATTTCATTATAATTCAAATACTCTGGTTTTTTGATCTGTGGTTCAAACCCTGTCCATAGCATTGAATATTTCAAGTTGACTCTATCAAGAAGGGCTCCATGTAGTTTTTTCTTCAAGTACTCTCATTTGGCATTGACATCTTCAATGTATATGTCCTTAAAATTTTGGCTCTTTGAAGAACTCTGTTGAAGCCCATTTCGTAATAGAGGCTGCCGCGATTTGTTTGCCTGAAGAGGCTTGTTCATTTGCTTCTTAGAACTGAAAGTGTGCTGTCTGATATGATTTCGGTGATGTTTTTCATTTAACAAAATTCCGGAATCGCAAATAGTACATCAGATAACAGTTCCATCTGCCTCTATGAAATATTATTTGAATTCCTGAGCCAGAAGAGTAAGTGAAGTACTGGATACTTTTAGCATGGTGTAATCTAGTAATACAACAGTTTAGTAATGTAACAAAGGACTAACACAAGTTCACTTGCTGTCCACACTCTTATGTAACACTGCGAAAAGTACCAGAATCTTCTCATTCATGCTGGAACAGCAGTTGCAGCGATTTCTAGTAGATTCGAGCAGAACCCAGAGTCTATTCTTGGAACTATGCGAGCACAGTTACTGCTGTCTCTGTGTGACCTTGAAATCCGTGTGAATAGACTCACATTCATGAGCAGTAAGCTACTAATTCTGATGAAATTAAAACAATAAAATGATATACAATGACTTGCCATTGTCAGTTACATAATTGCAGGCTCCTTTATAGCGGTAAAGCAAGAGAAAGAGGGTTTGTCATACACAATTATTTTTCATTGTAGGTGGCTTTTAATTTCTGTGCAGCGTTTACTAAAAGAATTAGGCTTATATTTCACATGTTCACAGCAAGCTTAGGAGTTGGTAATTAAAATAGAGTCAACATGAAAAATTGAATGCCATGGTCTTGATTTGAACCACGGGTCTCCTAGTTTCCGTCTAGTCGCTGTAACCCATTGAGCTACCATGGCCCACGTGCTATCCTGACATTTAATTCTCCATTTGACTAGTATATTTCTCTTGTAGAGAAAGGGGCTGTAGGGGCTCTCGCATTCGAGATACACCGTTTCTGGCGACTTACTATCGTAAGTACTTGAGTACCAGGCCTCATATTTTAACTCTTATTATTTTAGTTAATTGATGGAAATTAATCATTTTTTCACACTAGCCGTATATAGGCTGAGGTTGTTGATAGAGTCAACATGAAAATTTCAATGCCATTGCCGAGACTGGAACCACGGATCTCCTGTTTTCCATCCAGTCGCTCTAACCTATTGAGCTACCATGGCATTGAAATTTTCATGTTGACTATCTCTCAAACACCTTAGCCTATATACAGCTAGTGTGAAGAAATGATTAATTTCCATCAGTTAACTAAAATGGTAATTAAAAGTTCAATATTTTATATTGATTAAAATCATATAGAGTAAAATGGCACGAAACTTAAAAGAAAAAAAGGGGAAAGGGGATTATGGGTAAGGTTGGGGGAAAAACAGATCAAGGCACCCAAAAAGAGAAAAACATGCATTATAAATGCCTCTTTTGGCAGTTAGAAGCAAAACTTCACACTGTGGTATCTTTCCAAATGCTTCAATTTACTCTTAAGAAAAAAGGTGCGCACCCATGAATCCTAACCCTGATAGTAAGGGAACTACAAAGAAAAATGGTTCGAACATTTGAGGAAGGCTGCAGAAATATGCACAATGAGCAATAAAACAAGCAACCTTCTATCATATCCAACACAACCAATGATTTTTGTGCTTAATACCAAGTCATTTCAATAGATTTACCAGCATAAAAAAGGATTTCTCTATGGGACAAATTAGAGTAACGTTAAAACATTATTTATTTTCTATAATTGCTGAAGACTATAGTGCAGAAAGTTGATGGAAATGTTTGAAAGAACAGATGCTTTGTGATTTCATTTTTGAGCTTGTGAGCTTATAATTGTATGTGTCATTCACACTGAGTACTGGCAACGTCTGGGATTTAAATTTTTAGCCACAGAATTTGAAAGAACAGATGCTTTGTGATTTCATTTTTGAGCTTGTGAGGTTATTATTGTATGTGTCATTCACACTGAGTACTGGCAATGTCTGGGATTTAAATATTTAGCCACAGAGTTTAAATATTTAGCCACTCCATTTGCTTCCTTTGAACAATACAATGATTTCATTGATGATTTCTTGAACTTAATTGTCACAGGTGACATAACATGGTGGCTCATGTTACACTAGAATCAAAACAATATATCAATAAGTGGCAACATTCACCACCGCTGAAGAAAATTAAGTACAAGCACATAATTTCAGCCTGAAAAAATCATGTATACTGGTTTTGGAATAAGAATATGTGTTAGATAAACCTAATAAATTGTGAGAACTATTGTAAGACCTATAATAAACTGTGCCATGCGATCCAAAACAAAAGAATGACAACCATGACAAGGCTCATCCACAAGTGGTTAACTGCATAATTTGACTGGCAACAACTTTGTCACTCTCCTATATCCGAATTACGAGGGCTGTTCAATAAAGAATTATCAAAGTTTCTTTTTTTGACAACATACCTTTACTCATCCTCACAATTTTGATGGTTCTCAAAACAGTCTCCCCTGAATGTGATGCACTTTTCCAAGAATTTCTGCCAGTATTCAAAGACATGCTGGAAACCATTCTTTGAGAGATCCTTCAAAATCGCCTCCGCAGCCTTCACCACTGCTTCTGATGATGGATAATGCCTCCCACAAAGGCATTTCTTCAAATTAGGGAATAGAAAAACGTCACAAGGGGCTAAATCCAGACTATAGGGAGGGTGAGGGATGTACTTCCTCTTGATTTTTGCACAATATTCAGCAACAACATTGGCAATATGAAGCCGTGCATTATCTTGGTGCTGCATCCAGCCTGCTTCACGGAAATGTGACCTTTTCCACCTGATATTGACTTGCAATGTTTTCAGGACATCCCTGAAGTATTGTCCAGTTACTGATGTGTGTGCAGGTACAACATGCCGATAAACCATTCCATGATTATCAAAGAATGAGATCACCATAACTTTCCCAGCAGAAGCAACCACTTTTGCATTTTTGAGGGGTTGGTGATAAAAGGGATTTCCACCCTGAGCTTTGCTGTTTGCTCTCAGGATCAAAATGATGTAGCTAAGTTTCATCAGCAGGGATTACGTTTGAAAGAAACTTAGGATCATCCTCTAACGTCAACTTTAAATGCATGCAGACCCACAAGCGAATGTGCTTCTTTTTAGTTTGATTTATGAGTCACTATGTTTTCTTTCAACTTCACTTACTATGTTGTATAATTGGAAACATTTTGAGGATCATTCGATCTATTCCTCAGCTGTTTGCTGACTAAAGGAACATTCTTCCTCCTCCACTTCTTCGGTGCTCTGATCCATGTGCCATCTGGTGTTAGGGGCACAAGGTTTTAATACTTCATTTAATGCTGGGATTCCAAAATTTATAACTTTATCACGGTTTTTGGTTATGAATATCTTTTTTCCAAATATCCAGTTCTATAGGTGTACTTAAAGATTTTAACGGTTTTATGTTATGGCCAAAGTTGTGGTTTTCTCTCCAAAAATGGTGTGACACTGCGGATTTTTCTGTTTGTCTCTACTATATGTTCTTCTGGTGTTCTTTTTGCCTGGTTAACAAGTTTCTCTTAGTTTATCCTATGCAGCTTTAATCACAGGTTTCACAGTTTATTTGATAAATTACCGATTTCAAAGTGTTGGGGATTGAATTTTTTACTGGTTTATTTAGCACATTCTTCGGACTGAATTTGTTTTGGGATGCTAGTTTTAAGCTAAGTCTTTTGAAGATTCGTTCAAATTTTCTAACAGCCCATGGATGGTACTTAAATTTTCTATTATTGCCTGTTTGTGATTTTTAAGCAGTGTGAGAGTGGTCTTTTTTGATATTATCTTGAGATTTTCCTTTCTTTTATGATGGCTGGGTTGAATCTATTTAATACCGGTATGTCTTTTATGTGTTGCTGTTCTTTCAAAAACTCCTACTTACTCAGTGGGATATTGTATAGCCGGTGAATTAGACTTATAAAGGCAGCTAGTTGATGCGAATCTGGGTTGTATTCAATTTTCATTCTGTAATTATCTGTGTGTGTTGGCTTGCTGTATATTCCAAAATCTACACCATGACAATTTCTAGTTATTTTGAGGTCCAAAAATGGTAGGGTGTTGTTTCTTTCTACTTCCATTGTAAACTGCATATGATTATCTCGCAAGTTTAGTAATTTTAGAGAATATTCTTTAAGTTATTCCTGAATGATAGCAAAAACATCGACATATATCTGTCAAAATTTGTAAATCTGTGGGAAGGCCTTTACTATATGTGTTTCAAAGTAGCTCATGTATAGGTCTGCTAAGATAGGCAAAAGTCGACTTCCCATAGCTAATCCTTTTGATAGTCTGTAGAATTTTTGGTTAAAATGAAGTAATTATTCCTTGCACATAAATCTGTAAAATTTATGTCATCTATTTCATATACATCATATATAATGTCATATAATTAAAAATGTGCTTTTGTTCGGGAATCAACAGTCTTGAAACCCATCGCAAACAAACATGTCTCATGTGTAATGTTTCTGTCACCATATGGGTGGCACCCACTGAAGTTATCAGTATTTCATAATGTGATCTTAAGGTAATTTGTCAAATCTCTCTCACAATGGCAGCAGCAGTGTTGATGTTTTCTTTCGTAAGATCAGTAACTGGAGCACTGGGTCCACCTTCCTTTAAAATTGATTCGTCTCCCCTCTTTAAACATTTTAAACCAACTTTGAGCTGTGCTGTAGGGAAGAACAGACTCTCCATAGGCCTCCTGTAACATTGTACAGGCCTCAACTGAAGATTTGTTGAGATGAAAGCAGAATTTCAAAGTCACATAATGTTCTTCACATGTTACCTCTATTTCAGCAGTAGGCGATACTGAAAATGTCTGAATTTGTCTAGTTCTCAAAGGCAGGAACCAGGAGTACCAACAATGAAACTACTACGGTGTGTTTGTTCCACATTAAGCTAACAGAATATCATAAGATTAAATTTTAGTGTGAAACATTATGACCATAAAAAAATTATGATCATTCTTTATTGAACAGCCATCGTATTAACACCTTATGCCTAATACTATTCCTGCATCTAAAACAGCAACTTGGCAATTGTTGTCAATAATATAATCACCTGAAAATGATTGTGAGGGTAGGTGGGATATCCTAAACATAAACAGGAAACTGTATTTTTCATATACAGACGAGTAAAATATTTGTCTAGTTCTAAACTAATGTACAAATCCTTATTTAAAACTTATCCTTAATTAAAATCTCAAACACACTTTCACTTCTAAGTATAAAAATTGAAGGAAGCGTAGAGTCAGGGAAGCACAATTTAAAATAAAAGTGAATCGAGAAGATATTGACACAATGCTTCACTCTCACTGTTTTTCACAGGATATGTTTCAAGAGCTTTTGCTCTTATCATCAGCTGGAACTCGACTAGTGCACAATGTAGTGGTTTCCTTTTCTCTGTATCGTCGATAGATGTCATGATGTATTTATCAAAGATATATCATGTATCGCTAGCTCTATATCGCTAGTTTGGGTACGTGATGTTGGTATTTTGTGCGAATGCATGTTTTCACTGTTGGCAACGCTCCAGCTACCGACGTCACGCCCACTATTCTCCTGCACTAGAACCTTGAAGTATGAATCCAGTTTGCAATTACCCAAAGAGCAAAATAAGTACATCTATTCTGGTGGCCGCTGTTCTGCAGTTTAAACTTATTTTGTGTGTGTAATGAATTCTGTAATTCGGTATCTACATGACATTTTCACAAGTAAATGAATAAATAATCTTAATTCTTCTCAAGTGCATGTGTACTCACCTAATTTCAATGTACTTACCACTTTCTGTTTCCATAAGCACGACACACTGGCTCTGTTATTTATACATAATATTATACCTAGTAACGCATCTGGTCAAAAGGTAGTTTGAAAATAATTAATATTCTTAGATAGCAGTTTTATATGTTTTATTTTCACACTTGTGCTTTATCAAATAACAATCATCAAACCTTGTTAATAACTTTGTAATGCTGAGTTTGGAAGTCTAATATGGCTAACAACAAAGATTATCTAAATATTAAGAATTTAGGTACCTTTGCTTAAAGTGTTTCCTAAATTGTTTGAGTTCTCCTTCAAGTCCACCTCACTGCCTTCCAGTTTTGTTGAAAAATATTCAATTGGTCTTCCTCAGCTTGATCATTTCTGGGAGCGATAGGTCTGTAATTATCTATGAAATTAAGATTGAAATTTTCCTGCTCATATTCCTTTTTGTGGCCATTCGCTATAACAGGCAGCTTTTCACGCGACCGCTCACTGTGTTCTTCCTGTCCCAAAGAAGGAATCGCATCTTCTACAGTTGATATCATCCGATCTCGTGAATCGGCTAGGATGCTGCTAAGACTAAACGTCATATTTTCAAGTTGTTGAAGCTCCATTGTGAGAAGTTTTGTAGATCATTCTTCTTCGATTATAATCTGCATTATTTTATTCCGCATTGACTTTTGTTCGTCCAATGTACTTTTGGAATTATTTTCCATTTCAAGAATTAGCTGCCGAATTTGATCCGGAATATTCTGACGCATCAAGAATATTTCTCCCTGATAGTCTATAAATGTAGCTTCGAAGTCTATTAAGTAGTTTTCAGCTTCTTTAATCAAGCCTTTGAAAGTGTAGAGCCAGAATAATAATGCATTTAATAACCACTGTGATGTCTTCCACAAATGATTGGTCCAATATATCCATATTCGATTATGTTTGAGCTCGTAGGAAATCTGCTATATATTCACAATGACATTGATAATTTCGTTGTGGTGTTTCTACAGTCAATATTATGTCACTATTATTATCAGAATAGTGAAAGTGACCATAAAGGTTTTCTAAGACAAAGAAACCAATAGTAATTAACAACGACTACTTAATATTCACCATGCTTTGCACAGTTTTCCTTTCGTGTGAATGAAGTAACTTCTATTGAAAAATACGTTAAACAAAACACGTTCTTATTTCAAGAAAAAAATTGACAAATAAAATGCGAAGTTCGGCAATAATTAATATTAATTAACGTGTAATATTTTCCTTTCAATTTTAAAATTATATTAAGCAATTCTTTAAGATCTTAAAACTCTGTTCCTTATTTTAGATAATCGAAATTGCTCCACTTTGTTTATATATTGATATGGGTTTTACAAATGACTTATTTGCCACTAATTCACTATTAAAATCTTCACGGCTTCATTTGTTTGAATCGTATAGAGATTTGTACAATAAGCCTTCTGTAATAAAACCAACTTTAATTACTCTACGCTAATAATCGGGCAACCACGGAAGAATAAATCTTAATATATTCAGAAAGAGTTCTTAATTATTATTTACAAAGTATTTTATCTTCCTTCCGTTTTGTAAATGCGGTAGTTTCTGTCATACAGCCTACTTCGTTTGATATGAATAAAGAAAATGGAATAAAAGTCAAGTGGAGGTTTCCTTTACCTGAATATAATGGTAAGATGACATTTATTAGACGCTACTATAAAAAGCAGGTTGTGCATTCCACTTTTTTCATTATGAACAATCTTTACATGCTAAACAACTTAAGCTATTGCTGTACATAGGCAAGGATCTTATGCAGATAGCCTGCCCTAGTTATTGACGCATCAAAAATTGTAACACAGTCAGTTCATGTGCTAGGCAAGAAGTAAGGATGTTTGTTATTATTTATTTAGGTCCTCCAACGTTGTCATGTCGAACGACGAATCAAATGGGTGAAATGAAATTAGAGATACCAGACATTGATCTTTCAGGATAAGGGAGAACCCCGGAAAAAGGCCTTATCCAGGTAACTCAACCTGACTGACATTCGAACTCGGGACCTATTGAACGTGAGGTAGACATGCTACCATCTACGCTACTGAGGGTGAAGACCTGAAGATCCAGGTATATTTTTATTGGGCTGTATTAAAATAATTTCTGAAAAAGTTTAGTTCTCTGGGTTTTTATATGAGTTTGCGTTTGTTTTTGGCGTTCTCCGTATGTACATCTGTAATCATTGTTAAGCGGTAGAAATTACTTTTAACATGAATTAACATTTCTAGAGTGCGATCCATATAAACCTGAACCATTTCAATAAGCCATAACTTTTGAACCAATAATAAGAGACACGTGCAACTTTGGGAGAATATAATACACAATTCGGAGATTACATTACATTATTTACATTTCAGATAAAATGTTGGAAGTGTCCTCTCACTCGTCTCACCATATTCTCTGAAGTTTTACGGAGAGCATCCTCGCCAATGTTACTTATTTCGGTTCGAATGGATTCCTTGAGAACATCAATTGTCAATGGCCTATTCTTGTACACTCTATTTTTAGATACCCCCCACAAGAAAAAATCCGGTGAGGATATGTCAGAGGATCCTGGGGAACACAGATCTATTGAGATCTTTCGATTATCAAAGAAACTAGTTACAAGTTCCATGGTGTCATTAGATGAGTGGCACGTTGCTCCATCTTGCAGGATATAACCTTCTCTGAATTAGATATCATCCAGCTGCTCCACAAATGTGTTGAAGATACCCATATTAACTTCAGTCGTATCAAAGAAAATGGGACCAACGATTAATAGATGCTCGTAGAGGACACTCCCAACATTTTCTCTGAGATGTAAACAGTGTAATGCAATCTCCCAATTGTGTATTATACTCTCCCAAAGTTGCACATGTGCCCTAATATTGGTTCAAAAGTTATGGCCTGTTGAAATGGTTCAGGTTTATATGGACCGCACTGTATTAGGTAGAGGCTGGTAAAAGTGAGTATTGCGGTGCCTCCATAAACTCGATTACACTATGTGGATTAATACTGAATAGAGAATCTGATGTGAATGCAATGCACCTAAAGTAATCCTTAACATATCAATATATTAATTATTTTCAGAAAATACTGCAAAAAGTTAATTTCAGATATCCTAAATTCCAAGGTACTTGCCAAGACACGCGAGTTCTCGCTCTTTTATTTATCCGTATGCGACTTCAGACACAGTGACGTCACGTGACCCTTATTTCCATAGCTTTATTGCATTCTGTTGTCCATGTAACATGTGTAATATGCGTTAAAATTTAAAGGTGTTTATTTTCTGAATATGACTTGCAAATGTAGCTGACCTCATAACATTATGTTTTGGCACCTCATTATTGAATCAGTTCCCACAATGTAGTTACCTCCACCTTGATGCTTGCTTTTTAATTGGTGTTGAAAGTGGTCGATCAGAAATAGACTGTGAAACAGGTCATCGGTCCCATAAATTCCCTTCCTCCTGTGTTTACATTCGCCGGGGGTGTTTGTTGGAGTGTCAGGTTGTTTGTATGTGTTAGGGCAAGTGAGTGCACACGCATGTATATTTTTAAAAGAATGATTTCTCCCTGGATCTGCTCCAAATATCTGGAGCGCTTCCTGTTTGTTAAAGGCAGCTGACCAGGTCCTAGGTGGTGTAATGGCCACGTGAAACTGCCATAATGTCATTGTCATCCCAGCTTTATGGTCGTCTGACCTAAAACTAACTCCACTCTTCTAATTTCGTATACAGTTCGTATTTAGAATTCGTGCAAATGTTTCGATTTTTTCGCGTTCTAAATAGCAATTTTGGTGACGTTTCCTTTGTAATAGTATTTAGCTCTTCTACTGCGAGATTCCTGTCAGCATCACTTTCTTTACACCTCTTTCTTTTTCTTTTCTTTTGTTTTCTTTATTTCCTTTTAGTCTTCATTTCCCAAAGTTAACCTATATCGGATGAATTACGAAATCGCTGAAGTGATGCTCAAATGAGCCCAAGGTCCATAAAGCTTAGACTTACCCGACATTCATGTTTAAGAGTTAGGGAAAACCGTAGAAAAATATTATCCAACAACTCGTCTTTACCGATATTTGAATTAGGGACTTCTTGAGCGCGAGGGAAACACACTACCACCACGCTACAGAGGCGAGCTTCACCTGTGTCAGGTTTGTAACACGATGGCAGTTAGTACGTTGCGGCGGTGAACTTGGTGTGGACGAGCTCCAGTTGCTGGAGGCCCCTCCATCCTGCTATTTCATAAGGCACCACAGGCGGTCAAACAGGTGATACATACGAACTCGGCTGGTAATTCTCGGGCGTCACATAGAAATGGTGCCTGGGCCAGTTTGACGGTTAGCATCACATAGTTTTAACTCTAGACGAGCTTGTATCCATAGTTACAGGTCAATAGCTTGCTTAGTTTTTGAATAACAGCATTTTAAACAAGACAAGTGTAGAGGTTTCACGAAAATGGAGGATTTGGAAAAACGAGCAGTTATTAAATACTTCCATTTGAAAGCCTTAACAACTAAAAATCGAGGAGGAAATGGACAGTACATTGAAAGACTCTGCTCCTTCATATATAATGATTAAAAGTGGCTGCCGAGTTTAAAATGGGACGTACGAGCACTAGTGATGAGCTTCGCTCTGTGGAAGTCAACACTCCACATATCATTGAAAAAAAATCATCGTTTTGTACTCGAAGATCACAGATTAAAAGTAGTTTGAGATAGCAGAGGCTGTAAACATACAAAAAGAACGTGCAGGTAATATTTTAAAGTATGTTTCGGGCTTTCACAAGGCTGTGCAACATAAGTGCCGCGATTGTTGTCACCTGATCAAAAGTCTGAAAGAAAAACAGTTTCTATTAAGAATTTGGAGCTCTAACGAAAATACCCAGTGAATTTTTCAGACGGCTTACTACCATGAATGAAACTTGGATATAACACTACACTCCAGAAAATAAATCACAGTCAAAACAGTAGATTCCGTCAGCTAGATCCACTTCAAAAAAGGCAAGGTCAATTTTGTCGGCTAACAAGGTTATGGCGAGTGTTTTCTGGGTTGCACAGGGCAATATTTTTATTGATTACTTGGATAATAGTAAAAGTATCACCGGTGAATACTACACAAGTTTACTGCAACGTTTGAGTATTGAGGTGAAAAGAAAAAGAGCTCTTTTGGCAAAGAAAAAAATCATGTTTCATGCTATTCGCTCAGTCATTGCAGTGGGCAAAATGTGCAAATTAAAGTTCGAATTGCTTGACCATCCACCCATTCACCAGATCTAGCACCAAGTGACTAGCACCTGTTCCAGAACCTCAATTTCTTGGAGGACGAAGATTTCACATCAACGAGGAGGATGCGGTAAACAGCTATTTTAAGGACCATGATAAATCGCACTACAGAGATGGTTTAATTAAACTAGAACACCGATATGTATTATCCTTTCTGGAGATTATGTTTAGATTATTATGAGGCACAGGACTTATCAGGCGACCATCGTAAAGTGACAATTGGGAAATAAACGTTCAAGGACTAAAATTTAAAACGCTTTCCCGGCATTTGCAAGTCACAAGGGATGAGATAACGTGTCAATTAGAACTATTTTGCTGGGGTTAGAACTACAGACCTCCTGTTCATGAGTTCGTGCCTTAATGATCTCAGCTACTTGTGTCAGTAAGTTTTGAGGACGACATGGAAGATCATCTTGAATGATTTTGATATAGCAACCAGTCTTTCTTCAATTTACATGAAATTCTCAAACGTTTTCCTGTGTCTACATATTTTTATCGTGATAAACATTTACAGAAATAGTTTCATTACCTATACATTTTAGGAATAAGAAGCGTACACGATACTGAAGTGTTTTTCATGCTTAACAAACGGATCACTATAAGATTTTCAAATTCCATTGTTCAACCACTAGAGAGAGAACAGTTGTTACTCTTCGGTCTACGTATTGTTGATTGAAATTAACTTTCACTGCAGGTTAATTCATTATAGTAAGTTGTGACAAAAATTGAAGGAAGCGTAGAGTCAGGGAAGCACAATTTAAAATAAAAGTGGCTGCCAAATAAGCCGGGCTTCTAATCTACTTTCAACATAGCGTGTTCTAGAACCAGCTTTTAAGTTCCATCCTCATAGAAATCTGATACCTGATTTGATAACATTAATTCATCCAAAAATTATACATTTTAATCATAAAGATAAAGCAAGTGAAAGTATAAAAATAAAAGTGAATCGAGAAGATATTGACCCAATGCTTCACTCTCACTGTTTTTCACAGGACATGTTTCAAGAGCTTTTGCTCTTATCATCAGCTGGAACTCGACTACTGCACAATGTAGTGGTTTCCTTTTCTCTGTATCGTCGATAATGGCATGATGAGATGATTAACATGTTTTATTAAAGCTGTCACCAAGTTAATGTCATGTCTGGAGACAGTGTTAGTAAAACATGTTAATCATACCATAGATCTTTCCATATGGAAAAAATATTCATTAGTAAAAATTGTCATAGAATCACGAACTTTCAAACTCCACCACCGGACATCTCTGACAAATACATCAGGCCATCTGTCGACGATACGGAGAAAGCGGAACCCACTAAAATTTGCACTAGTCGAGACTTAGCTGAAGATGGGCGCAAGAGCTCCTGAAACATATCCTGTGAAAAACAGTGTGAGTGAAGCAATATGTCAATATCTTCTCGATTCACTTTTATTTTTATACTTTCACTTGCTTTATCTTTATGATTAAAATTTATACTTTTTGATGAATTAATATTATCAAATCAGATATCAGATTTCTATGAGGATGGAACTTAAAATCTGGTTCTAGAATACGCTAATTTGAAATAAGATTAAAGTACAGGCTTTCAAGTAAAAATAAAATTGATAAAGTGCACTTGTTTGTTTTTAATTTAAAAATAGTACTTAAAGAACATGCCTAGTATTTTATCTTGTTGCTATTCTGCTTTTACTGTTATTAAATTATGACCATTTTTGTATATTACTTCAAATAGAGTATTTGTGATCTTTTTCTTATTTTTACACAGCAGTCAAAATAACTGTTTTCTACTCTGTATTGGCATTCTCAATAGAGAATTGAAGTCTTCTCCTAAGGCTGTTCTTTTATATCCCCACTATGTACTCTTGTCTAAAGACTTTAGGAATTCTTTACCTTGTAAGAATCAAGATCTCTTCTGATTTACATTCATCTCGAAGAATAGTACTTTCCAGCAGTGAAAGAATCTCCCTCCCTCCCCCTCCCTCTGTCTTGCTCTGGTTTCCCTCCCTTTCTCTCATATAAACAAAAATGTAAATTTTGTCTTAATACTGCTATAGATTAACATTCTATGAAAAATAATTTTGTCTATTGTTACTGTTTATAAATATTTCTTACTTCCAACAAACTATTAAAGAAATGCAATTCCTTTCTTGGAAGTGTTGAAAACAGTTTTGTTATGATAAATTAAATTTTAAAGGGAGTCGATTAATGACACTAAACAACACATACTTTTAATTTATTAAAGTAATAGATATTTTGCTCTTTGGGTATTTGCAAACTGATTCATACTTCAAGATTTCACGTAGGACTTAATTAAAAGTTTTTATGTGTCCAACTGGATAAATATGTTTTAATCACATTTAATTTATTCAAGCAATCAAGTTCCAATTTAAAAATAATTGCAATAGTCTGTTTGAAATTCATAATATAAGCTCACACAAATATAGAAATAGTCTATTTAAAAAGTTACATCCAAGATTGTAGTTAACCTCTAGAGAATGTTTATCTGCATCATTTCTAAAATTTACAAATCTTCACATTTGTTTTATATGTAGGAGGGCTGTTCAATGAAGAATGATCATAATTTTTTGAAACACACCATAGTAGTTCATTGTTGGTATTTCTGATTCTCGCCTGTGAGAATCAGGTAAGTTCAGACATGTTCAGTATTTCCTACCGCTGCATTGGAGGTAACACGCAAGGAACAATATGCGGCTCTGAAATTCTACATTCGTCTCAACAAATCTTCAGTTGAGGCCTACACAATGTTACAGGAGGCCTATGGAGAGTCTGTTCTTCTCTACAGCACAGCTCGAAGGTGGTTTAAAACGTTTAAAGAAGGGAGACAATCAATCTCAAAGGAAGGTGGACCCGGTGCTCCGGTTAGTGCTCTTATGGAAGAAAACATCAACCTGCTGCTTCCCCTGTGAGAGAGATTCGACAAATTACCTTAAGATCACTTTCTGATATACTGAACTTTTCATTGGGTGCCACACACAGGTTGTAACAGAAACATTACACATGAGACGTGTTTGTGCGCTATGGGTTCCAAGACCGTCGGTTCCCGAACAAAAGGGCACTCGTATGCAGGTCTGCATGCAGCTAAAGTTGATATTAGAGGAAGATCCAGAGTTTCTTTCAAACGTTTTCACTGCTGATGAAACTTGGCTACATCATTTTGATCCTGAGAGCAAACACCGAAGCTCAGTGAGGAAATCTCCTTCATCACCAACAACCAAGAAAGCAATAGTGGTTGCTTCTACTGGGAAATTTATAGTCATTTCATTCTTTGAAGTTCATGGAATGGTTTATCAGCACGTCAGTAACTGGACAATACTACAGGGATGGCCTGAAAACATTGCAGGTCCATATCAGGAGCAAAAGACCATATTTCCGTAAAGCAGGCTGGATGCTGAACCACGATAATGCGCGGCCGCTTATCGCCAATGCTGTTGCTGAATATCTTGCAAAAATCAACGTGAAGCGCATCCCTCACCCTCCCTATAGTCCGGATTTGGCCCCATGTGACTTTTTTGTATTCCCTAACTTGAAGAAATGCCTTCGTGGGAGACATCCATCATCAGAAGCAGTGGTGAAGGCTGCGGATGCAATTTTGAAGGATCTCTCAAATATGGTTTCCAGCATGTCTTTGAAGACTGGCAGAAGCGCTGGAACAAGTGCATCGCATTCAGGTGAGACTATTTTGAGAAGAACCATCAATAATATGAGGATGAGTAAAGGTACGTTGTCAAACAAAATTGTGATCATTCTTTACTGAACAGCCCTCGTAGCATGAAGTTAAGTGATGAAAGCATTTAGTGTAAATCTATAGAGTTCAAGAAGCACAGAAAATTACTAGGAATTTTCGCGTCTCATTTAAGGGTAATATGAGACAAAACCTCAGTTGTAGCAGCAGATTTTGACAGAAATTTCTTTCACACTATAATACTCTAGCAGTCTTACCTGGCAATATCGTCAGGCAATATGAATTCATCGTCATCAGACGCATTATCCTGAAACAATAAATTAAATGTTAGCATCAGTTTTTAATTATACTTTTATAAAGACTAAATTAAAACTTTCCTATTACTTATCCAATGAATTTGGTTCTCTGTATGAGAGCAGTTACAAATAGTATCAGCATCAACTATGTGTGTTTGTACATAATATTTCTGAAACAATGTGTTATTTAATATACCTCTCTACAGAAAACAGCATTACAGATAATATAAGCAAACAATGGATATTCTGCCTTTGTGGTGTAGGGGTTAGTGTGTCTGCTTCACATTCAAAGGGTGCGGACTTCAAATATCATTCAGTATGAGCTATCTGAATAATGTTCTTTTCCAGGGTTTTCCTTATTCTAAATGATAAAGTCGGGTAACTCTAAGCTCTATGAAGCGTGGGCTCATTGATTTCAATTCACAAAACTCAAACTTTTCTTTGCTGGCAATGACTTTCAATTCAAAAAGAGACACTAACTGAACAGGTACTTTAAACACAGAAAAACTGTACTAACGTATGACTACATGTTTGCTTGGTTGGAAGTATAAGTTAATTAAAGGCATACTTCTTTGTTCAACACAACTTTTCAATTAAATTTATTGGGAGTCGATTAATGGCACTAAACAGCAATTACTTTTAAATTTTCCCGGAACTAGCTTCAGAGGCCTTCTCTCTATCCTCAGCCGGACATCGACTCCCAATAAATTTAATTTATATAACAACACTGTTTTCAACACTTCCATGAAAAGATGTACAACTTTTCAACCTCATTTGAATACTACAGAGCTTTTGTTTGGATGCATGGCCATATTGCAGGGGACTGTTTGCACTGCATTGTTCCCTCTCCATGTGCCAGCTAATTAATTAATGTGAAAACTTTGTTGTAAATTGCAAGACGATGTGTTTAAGGGTTATAATGCTAAAAGGTCTGTATATTTAGCACAGAAAATATTCATGTATGACTCTCATGGGATCACAAACTCTTATATACTCTATTTGGCCTTAAAGTGTGTACAGAGGCCAACATTGCACCATAGACAACTTTTAGAGCAAGTGAAACAGTGAAGCTCGAACGGAAACAGTTTGTTACTACATTCAAGTAATGAACGGGGAAATTAAACACGTAGTTCAAATTCCAAAACCCTTAAACATGACTAAGTATTTCACTTCCATTTATAATCATTTGGCCGCGCCATGGCTGAGTAGTTAGACTGCTTGGCTCTCACCTAGGCAGCCGGGGTACGATCCCAGGCGGCCAAAAAGTGGGATTTGTGGTGGACAACATGGCACCACAGTGGGTTTCCTCCAGTTCCTCCCGTTTCCCGCACCATCGTTCCACCCATTACTCCATCAATCATTCATCTCAGGCGTTGGGCTGACCCCTCAACCCTGTATTCATCTCAGGTCAGATGCTTCGGTTCCCTCGGTGTGAGGGAACGCAACATCAGCATTGACGAGAGAGGGAGAAAAAATTTTCACTGTTATGTGGTATTCAGTGCTTCCCCGATTGCAAGGTGAATACTGCAGTGAAGTGAAGCTTTGCTACTCATCCAGCTAGTATTGCATGTGCGTGCATTTAGTTACTGTTACACAGTGTTCAGTTTCTCAGAATAGTGTACAAAAGCATAGAAGTGGAAAGCCTCTAAACTGAGGTGGAAAGTCTGTTATATTAGATATGTAACTTTTTCTTTCAACGTTATGACTAGGGCCTAGATTTTGATGAAAAGTCATCTTTTTTTCCAAGTAGTCACATACGACACTTATAAGTGCATTCTGGAAAAAAATACGTTAGATATTGTGACTTTGTGGGTTCGTGAAATAACAAGACGAGGTTACAAACGCAAAAACTACACTTTAATTTCCTAGCAATACTCCGTTTACCATCACAAATTGCCAGATCACCTCAAAAACTGTTTATTTTTCAAACACTACTCTCAACTGTCTCGCTTCCGGTAACGATCGGCCCCGAAGTTTCCCGAATCTCCGCCGGCCATCATTTATTCATCGGCTTCGCGAGTCTACCGCCAGGGTGACACTGCTCCCTCCTCAAGGCTGGTCGTCCCGAACAGCGCCTTCGTAGCGGGCCAGGTGATCCAGGTGTACCACCAACATCTTTCCTCGGGGCACCTTCTGGATGCGGTAGACCACGTCGTTAATCCTCCTCACCACACGGTACGGTCCTTGCCATGGCTGCTGAAGCTTCGGGCAGCGTCCCTTGGTCCGGGTCGGGCGGTACAACCAAACCAGGTCACCTTGCTGGAACCCTTGGCTATTGGCTTGCCTGTCGTATCGGGCTTTCATGCGGTCGCTCGCCTTCTGGATGATCTGGCGAGCCAACTCGTGCCGTGCAGGTGGTCCACCAGGTTCTCCACATCCCTCAAGAGTGGCCCCAAGTCTGCGTCCGCCAGCTGCTCCCTCCTCAGGCTTGCGCTATCCCAGCCATCCGCAGGCATTGCCGTGACTACTCGAACTGCTGCGGCACGCTCCTTCTCCTCCACTCTTGAGTATTGGCTGCACTCTTCTGGACAAGGTCTTCGAAACATAGCGTCCGCGTTACAGTGACGCTTCCCTCTGAGATGTTCCGAGGTGAAGTCGTACTCCTGCTGCCTCTGGACCCAACGTGCTGTCTGGCCTTCCGGTCGTGCCGTCACCATCAACTCGCTCCTCGCGGGGACCACCACGTCTTCGATCAAGATGACCCTGCAAATTCCAAGGCGCTCTTCTGGTTGACGGAGTATAACCTCTTCTCCGTTGAGCCTCAGGACCTTCCTGCCGACGTCAACCATCGCCTCGTGGCTCCTGAGGGCATCCAGTCCCAGAATCACCTCCTCAGCCACCTCCGCGACGAAGACCCACAGACGCACGGCACTCTGTCCCAAGGTCAGCTCCAGCAGGGCCTCCTCCACAGGCATGGTGTCGCCCGAAGCCGTGACAAGCTCGTATGGTCTGCTCGGCTTCCTCGTCGGCAAAACCTTCGCCACCTCAGGTCTGATGACGGTCACGGCCGCCCCGGTGTCCACCAGCTCGCGGCACGGCTTTCCTCTTACCCAACCGTCCGCGATATGGCTGTCATCCATACGCCGGCTGACGGCGCGCAGTGCCACTCGAGGGGATAGTGGTGATGGCGCCGACGTGCCCGTCTCCACGACGGCCCTTACTCGTTTTCCGTCTGCTCTTCCTGGTGTGGGCAGTTTCTCCGCAGCGTCCGGGCTGTCCACACCCCCAACACAGGCCACTAGGTGTTCGCCGGCGTACCTCAGCTGGTCTTCTATCTCCGACGTAGCGGACACTCCTCGTTCTCGACGTCGGGATAGATGCTACCTTGGCCGCCTCCATCCTTAATGCCGCTGTCAGCGCCTCGTGGATGGTTTTATATTAGCCGAGCATTAGCCGCTAACGAATCTCCGTGTCCCGTACCCCGTCGACAAAGTTGTAGGCGACTTCCCGGGATAAGAACTCCAGTGGCAGGTCAACCAAGGCCTTGATAGCTAGCTGCTCAATCGCTATGGCGAACTCCTGCAGCTTCTCCCCCGGCTGCTGTGACCTTGCCTTTAGTTGACTGCGGTACGCTGCGGCTAAACGGTGGTTCCCGAAACGATTCTCCAGGGCCTTCCAGATGTCCTTGGGCGCCGCCGTTTTCTGCACCGCCTTTAGGACTTCCGCGGCCCGTCCCTGGTGGCTGGCTATTAGCTTTGTGGCCTCCTCCTCCGGTGACCATCTGTTGTGCTTGGCCAGTGTGTCGAACTGGCGGCGGAAGACCTCAAATGTTGACGCGCCGTCATATTTCGGCGCTTTGACGCGCGCAGATGTTGTGTCGTGTCCCGGCGCGTCGGCCTTCAAATCCTTCAGTTTCCTGCCGACGACGTCCTCTACTATGGCGTTCAGGGACTTGACGCTGGTGTCGGCCTTTCCCTCCAGGTCGTCAACACGGCTCGCCAGGTCCTCGGCGCGTCGTCCACTTGGCCCATCCGCTTGCCCAGCTCCATCACGTTATCCCTCACGCCGGCCAACTGTTCTTCAAACTTCACGGCAAGGGCCTCGTTTGCCGCTTTCATCTCCGTGGCCAGGCTGTCGTTCGCTGCCCTCATTTCTGTGGTCAATTCGGTCTTTATTTGTTTCAACTCCGCGGCCAGGTTGTTATTTGCCACTTCTGGTTTTGCAGCGAGGTTTTCATTTGCCGTCTTCATTTCCTCTATTTTCTCTAAAATCTTTGCCAATGCAGCTTCCATTGTCGTATGTTCCACTTGTGACACCAGTTGTGACTTTGTGGGTTCGTGAAATAACAAGAGGAGGTTACAAAACACAAAAACTACACTTTATTTTCCTAGCAATACACCGTTTACCATCACAAATTGCTAGATCCCCTCAAAAACTGTTTATTTTTCAAACACTACTCTCAACTGTCTCGCTTCGGGTAACGATCGGCCCCGAAGTTTCCCGAATCTCCACCGGCTATCATTTATTCATCGGCTTCGCGAGTCTACCGCCAGGGTGACAATATATACGTTTTTATAGGTCAACAACATGCATTTTTTCCACATGCATTTAGATGCTATTTCCGATCATTTTCTTTCTTATTCAGGCATTTATTTGGCATTTTCATGTATAGTTTGCTTCCCATGAACCTGACCATGACCCATGGGCTTTACATATATGCAACTGCATGTATATACCACTGTGAAAATTTTCAAATAGTGAGAGAAGTGGTGAATAGCTTTGATAGGGTAAATTCTAAGGTAATTGAGAGTACAAAGGATCTGTTTTCGGATACTCAAATCCAAGGTAAATTATTTTTCACTAAATCAAATTTGGCATTTTTGTCGGATACCATAACCTGCCTTGAAGAAAGTTGCATGATATTGGATAAGTCGACTGAGTTAGTGAGGATTGCGGAAGAGACACAAAATGTAAAAGGTGAAATTGGGGACAAAATTAGACAGAAACTAAAATTCGTATTGGACAAAAATAAAAGATATCAGTTTGTCAGATTGCGGATATCTTGTCAAAGGAAAACTTCAGAAATGACATGACAGTGACATAGTGTTTTTCAAATATGCACCTATCACATCTGAGGAAGTGGAGAGAAGTTTCTCAAAGTATAAAACAGTTTTAGCTGACAACCGCCTTTCCCTTACTTTTGATAACTTGAAGATGACCATGGTGGTGTACTGCAATGCTAAATAAGGTATGTTTTAGCTAATGGGTACAGTAACTTATTTTTTCATATTTTATAGCATTGAAAATGAGTTCAAATAAAAGTTCATATAAAATGAGGTCAATCCAAATTAAAGAATGTCACAAAATGATCCAACAACTTCAAAAACTATAGAAAAGAATATTACAGTGGATACCTGCACATTGTGGAATTGCTGGAAATGAATAAGCTGATTTCCTTGCCAAAAAAGGTGCACATCAATTCAGATAAAGAGTAAAAACTTACCCTTTACATCCATAAAAAGATTAGTCACAAGCTAATATAAAAACAAACAAAACCAATCAGTATCTATCAAAGCCAAAGATAAAAAATGGAACATTTTAATTAAAAATCCAGAAATTATTCCAGAAATACCACGTAAAGCTGAAGTAGCAAAATTAAGATTACTTACGGAACATGGTTATTTGGCCAAACACTTACACAGAATAGGAATTTAAACAAGTCTAAATTGTCTTTCTGCAACAAATGAGGAAATGACTGAAGAACATCTTTAAACCTGTGAAGCCCTACCTGCCGAACCCACTACACAGAAATATTGGAGAGCACGAGCTCGCCGTTAAACCCTATCCCAGCCCTTATGCGACCTTGACTTAATGTTCTGGTTGTGTCTTCCATTTCTCTACCTCTTGTTTCTTTGCCCTTCTCAAACATTTCCCTTTGACTATGTCAGCAAATCTCCCCATCTGCCTTAATCTTTTCTCTCTTTTCAACTTAAGCATTTTTATTGTTACTAAGTAAGCCCCTTTATTATCCCAGTTGTTATCCCATATTCATGTCCTCCAGTTTTTAATTTTTTTACAATCCACTACATAATGTTCTAAGCTTATTTTCTTTCCACATACAATGCACTCCTTTGGTGAACCCCCTCTCAATATGACTCCTGTCCTTAACCAAGCTAAACCCTCCCTCTCATATCTCTCACATATATCTATATATGTTTCCCTTCCCCATTCTGTCTTTATTTTCAGGTATACATTTAGTGATTTCTTACTTATCAGATTTCCCTACGTCACTTGTCTGTCAATGACCTCTATCCTATTCTTAATAGTTGTCCAAAAACCTTTTACATTTTTTGCTCTCTCATGCCAGATATCCCCCAACACGATTTTAACCAGCGTTCTCTCTAGCTGTGCCCACCAGCTGTTCTTACATTTTGAATTATTCTGATATTCTAGAGACATCTTTAAATATTATCTACAACTAATTGTCTTACTCAGTATTGCATGTGTGGTATTTTGAACAATCAATGATGTTTAATTTACCTCCCTATGTTTTCTTTATAACACTACAATGATCAAGCAATTTTTATGATAAATCCTTTCCTTTATTCATATCCCTCTGATTTTCCAAACAATGTATGAGCTATTGCCCGAAATAGGTATAAAATATCTGCATATATTGTGTTTGTTTTGCTGGTTTCGTTCTATCACTGATCAGCACGATAGGGCATTGAACACGTCATACAGAAAGCAACCTCATCAATCAACATAAATCGTTTTAACTACTGCCACCAAATGTCAAAACATGTTTTTTTCTCTAATCTCTTTTTTATCATCACGCTGAAAGATTCCAGCATCGCTAACACGGAAAATCTGACAACCATGTCATTAATGAAGTTTGAAAGAACAATGTTTTTTGGCCTCGGAGCATGCATGTGGTGGTCCCTCCACCACAGGGCCAAGCGAGGACAGCGAGTGAAGACGCAGTTAGTGGTGAGTCAGACACAGTGCAAGATGGATCTGTTGCGCCGTGATTTCGGAGCAATGATTTATTATGACTACAAAAAGAAGTTAAATGCAGAAGAATGCCACTCTTCACTCTTACGTCTTTTTAGCGGGTGTATCCCATCTAGGGCCACTGTAGGAAATTGGTTCCGTGAATGTTCAAGGGGCAGGGAGTCTCTTGAAGATGAACCTCGCCTTGGTCCACCACAATGGCAGTGACTCAAGAAAATGTTGATGCTGTGAGGAAAATTATCCAAGAGGATCATCATCTCACATTTTGCGATACTGAAGGAACCCTAAATATTGGGTTGACTGCAGCACATTTTGTTGTTGTTGTTGTTGTAATTTTATGTACTCCAAAGTTAAGTCATATCGGACGGTGAATGAAATGGGTGAAATGATGCTCAAATATGTCTAGTATCCATGGAGCGTACAGCTTAACGACATTCGTCTTTAAGGATAAGGGAAAACACCTGAAAAAACCTTATCCAGGTAACTCACCCTGACTGAGATTCGAACTCAGTACCTCTTGAACGTGAGGCAGACTCGCTACCATCTATGCTACCGAGACGGGCTCAGACCATTGTTCATGATTATTTAGGCCTAAACAAGAGATGTGAGCAATGGGTGCCACATTCCCTGACAGAAGCTCAAAAGAACGCAAGAGTGGATTGCTGTAAATTTTTGCTTGAAACATTTGACAAAGGACGGTCCAAGGACATTTAAAATATCGTCACAGGTGATGAAACATGGGTGTACCATTTTGACCCCGAAACCAACAGGCAGTTCTAGGTCAGGAACCACCCATGAAAACCCGGAAAACTAGGGGACCTGGAAAGAAGATGGTGGCCACTTTCTTCACTAAGATGCGTCATCTCACCTCTGTGACCTTGGACACATGCCGTACAGTCACTGCGGAGTGGTATGTTACTGAATGTCCGCCGAAAGTATTTGCAACATGGAGGTCAAAGCATCCCTAAATGGAGTGGAAATCTTCTTCTGCATCATGATAATGTCTCAGCACACACTGCTGCCAGAACCATGGACTTCCTAGAGAAGGAGAAAGTGCGAGTCTTACCTCACCCACCCTATTCACCAGACCTGGCATCATGTGACATTTTCCTGTTCCCAAAGACAAAGGAAAAACTATGTGGCAGTACTTTTTCAGCTGAAGAAGAGGCTATTGCAGCGTACAACAGTGCTCTAAGTGACATCTCTAAAGAAGCTTGAACTGAGACATTTTCTAAGTAGTTTCAAAGAATGAAAAAGTATCAGTTCTCATGGAGAGCAGTTTGAAAAGTTGTAATAGTTTGTGAATAAAATGTATTTCTGAATTTCTGCTAAAAGCTTTCGGCATAACCCTTGCATACCATCTGTAACATTGACTGAAAGAGGAAAACATTTAACGTACTAGTACTACACATAATACAGTGCTGTTAGTTTAATAATCAATGCCCGCGACAGTTGCAAGGCTACGGCGGTCACCTGCTTGCTCACTGATACTCTGGAGTTTTAATTCGCGAAACTAAAATTAACATAACTTACTGCCCTATATTAATTAAGGAAGTTGGTATTCACCCTAATCACAATAGCTACTGTAGATGCTGTCCGTTTTGTGTCATACACAAGCCACACTGTTGTAAACAACTTGCATTCACTTTCATCAATTCCACTGCACCAAATCTTACCTATTTCCCTACGAATGTTTTCTTTAAGTTCAACTAAGGTATGTGGATTACTTGCTTACACTTTACATTTTACTGCTCCCCAAAAATAAAAATCTAATGGTGTCAGATCAGGCGAACGGGTCGGCCATAGTCTGCTGCTTATAATTTTATTGCCAATGATATGGTGGAGCTCTGTCATGGATGCCCCAGCAGTATGCGCGGTCGCATTGTCCTGCTGAAAATACACATTTCATGTTTCAAAATATGTCAATTTGTCACACAATGTACCTAAGATGAACTTAAAGAAAACACTTGCAGGGAAATTGGTAAGATACATTACACCAATACAATGATACATTACATTCACTGTATTGCACAGGACACTTTAGCAACCATCCATAATTTCCTACACCAAATAATAGCCCATACTGCATAGAAAATTTTTAAGAGCAGACTTAAACATCAATTTTTCCTAAAGATTGTAATTTTAAGTATTTTGGAAGGGCACTGAATATTCTGACACATTCATAATATACTACTTTCTGAAAACAAGTAAAATCTGACACTGGGTCTATTCAAGTCCATACATTTGCTATGTGTATTCACATTTTGTGTAAAGTAATCTTGATTTCTGATTTCCTTAATATTCCTCCCATCTCTCAAGTTCAGTAAAAGTTGCACACTAAGTTAATCGTTGCATTTAATTGTAATTGTATGACAAATATTTTTCAACTGAACATCTTTTTTTCCCTTCTTTTGGTTACTGACTGTAAATAGAACAAAGTACAGTAGAAACCCAAAATAATGTAGTTGTTGGGGGGACTTCCTTTACCCTGCATCATAATCTTACTGCAGTATATAGAAATGTAACACTAGAAGGGACAAAAATCAATCTCGCCCATTTGGAGAAGGAAAATATGAATGTAATAATAAATTACAATGCAGTATTATAATCTTGTATATAAAGTTAATGATGAAGCACTTTCTCTAGCCTGTAACCCACCTTCATTTATATTTCACTGTACATATTTTTACATCAACCTAATTCTTCTTTGCTTTAAAAAATGTTTTGTTTCACAAACTGATGTAATATATTCTCTCTCTCTCTCTCTCTCTCTCTCTCTCTCTCTCTCTCTCTCTCTCTCTCTCTCTCTCTCTCTCTCTCTCTTGCCTTTTTGTTTTGTAATTTACATCCTCCAACGTTAGGTCATATCTGACGATGAATGGAATGGGTGAAATGATGCTCAAATCAGTCCAGGGTCCATGGAGCTGAGTACTACTTGACATTCATCTTTCAGGATAAGGGAAATCCCTGGAAAAACCTTATCCAGGTAACTCACCGTAACCGAGATTCGAACTCAGGACCCCTTGAACGTGAGGCAGACATGCTAGTATCTACACTACCGAGGTGGGCATTTTTCTCTACACATTGTTTGATTCATTTTGCTTCTCCATCCACAGAATCACATCATTTAAATGAGTTATCACTTAAGATCATTCATGCCCGATTTCACCAAAAGATGTTAAGACTTAACACAAGTTTAGTAATAGTTAAAACAAAAATTGCATCTCGCCAACAAATGTTAGCTTAACACTCGTGTTAAATCTCTTGTTACACTAACAAGCCAAATTCCTGTTGTTAAGGTCCTTAACAATTGTAAATACTCAAGATGGCGGTCATGAACTCAGCTTTTGATGTCGATTCGCTATAATTAAGACCGTCTAAATGGCTTTTGTAATAGAGTATGGCCTATGAGGAGAAATGATTTTGAGGAGCTATCAGAAGAAAATGTTCTACAGAGGTATAGACTGTCGAAACAAGTTGCTATGAAGGTTACATTAGTACAAGAGAAGTTACATCATGCATCGAAAGAAATATGCCGATCTCGCCTTTGCTTCAAGTATTAATAACTTTGCTATTTTATAATTCACTGAGTTATGTGGATTATACACTGTCCACCTCCCGTCTTCAAACGTTCAAGTAACTCGTCAGTTCTGTCCTTCGCACTTCGTTTTAAATTTACGTAATACTGAGTTAGAACATGCTTCGAAAAGAAAATGTTCTACAGAGGTATAGACTGTCGAAACAAGTTGCTATGAAGGTTACATTAGTACAAGAGAGGTTACATCATGCATCGAAAGAAATATGCCGATCTCGCCTTTGCTTCAAGTATTAATAACTTTGCTATTTTATAATTCACTGAGTTATGTGGATTATACACTGTCCACCTCCCGTCTTCAAACGTTCAAGTAACTCGTCAGTTCTGTCCTTCGCACTTCGTTTTAAATTTACGTAATACTGAGTTAGAACATGCTTCGAAAGGAACATGCCGATCTTGCTATTGCTTCAAGTATTAATAACTTTGCTATTTTATAATTCACTAAATTATATGGATAATACACTATCCACCTCCTGTACTGAAATGTTCAAGTTACTTTTCCTTCTTCACACTTCGTTTTACATTTATGTAATACATTTACAAAGTTGTTTGATGCTTGTAGTAGTGACACAGGCAATTGAATTAAATTCAATTTCCAATATTTTCCAACGTAACATCTTTCTCTTTTATATTCACTGCATCTGTCCTCTTATTTTCCACGATATCCTTACACTTCGTCAACAATTTGATTAACAATTCTTTCTCCATCGATGAGAAATTTTTCTCACGGCTTTTGTTTACGATTTTGTTCTCCCGCCAATTTTCCAGCTGTGTGCAGACATAAATGAAAAACAAATCGCATCGCAGTTCATTCAGAAATTAATACGACTCATCCATAGCCTTTTATAGCTGTAATATTTACACATTTCTTGATGTTAGCTCGTGTTTGTTAACATTTTCAGAAAACAGGTTGGTGAAATGCAAGAAATTTAACAGCAGTGTTAGCACTGTGACAGTTATTACGTTACATTTGTTAAAGTCCATTTTAACATTTGTTGGTGAAATTGGGCATCAGAATTTCTTCCACCTCTATGTCATTTTCACCATTATCACTAGTGGACAGAACTAAGCAAATTGTTGCATCTACTTCATATGCTACTCAGATAATGCACTCCTTAGTAAACCGGTACAGTCCTTGCAGAAAAATGTACACACAATTCACTGGTGTATTAGCTGTGCAAATATAAATTAATGTAAGCATAATTGCAGATATTGTAAGTAAGTTTATTCAAATTGTTCAATACAGACTGCTCTTCAACGGGGACATTTGGAACATTGTCATGATTTTCTATAAGCAGTTTTCTGTTTCAGTCTTTTTCCATTTAAAACCATGTGCTACCATTCTCTGTGAGAATGACTTACTGCCCTGAATGTTAATGCTTTATCTTGGAATAATAAGTAATTTAGCCATTGTAGCACCTTAATCCTAAACATTAAAATTTTGAATCGTTCTAATGACACATTTTCCGAAGTCATCTAGATCTATTACTGGTTATCGAACGTTGTACTTTTTCACCTGGAGTTTCATAGATGTGTTCTGATTTTCAATTTGTTTGCATTCTTTAACAATTGCTTTCAGTGTTCGGAGAAACTTTCTTTTGTGCGATGCGAGAATATTTTCTAAATCCAAAGGTGCACGTACGTATACGCAGGCGCAAGTAGACTACCAGCCAGTTGTCGCATTGCAGCCAACATGAGAAAGATATGTAAAACTTGTAGCTAACCTCTGCAAAAATGCCCCAGATATAATCGACGAATACAAAATAGGACGATACAAGTTTAATCGTGGGCACATCGTAGAGGGCAACTGTATCTTGGGAATGATTGACTTGAAAGCGAATGAGGTGCGGATGACAATATGCCCCAACAACAGGAGGGATGCAAATATGCTCTACAGTCTAATTGCAGCGCCCACGATGAAGCTTGCGTCGTCCTATTTTGCATTCGTCGATTTGAACGACATGACCGGGACTGCCAATTTTCCCCCTTGCAGTATACTTGGTGTCATTTGACATCATGCACACTTCGTGGCAGTAGCCGAACCAGTCCGATACAGCCCGCAAGTCAGACATGTATTTCCGACGGAGCACTCCGTTATCGTCGTGTCGTAGGATTGTTTATGTGCAAAGCAGTGCATGAGTAACAAATTTTAACCGGGTGATAGTCTGCTAGATAGTGTAATTGTGGGAAAAGTAAGACTATTGGCAACATTGCGATTAGTGGAGAAACAAGCATAGTTTGACTGCACTGAATTCTTCAATGTGGATACATTACACAGTAAGTAAATAAATAAACAATAACGTTAAAAGGATGCCCTCCAACACAAATTTGCACTAAAAAGTAAATAAATTATATTAAAATTATGGTCGTATATAAAACATAAAAAGTGTAAAGGAATTAGAAAAAAATCACTGTGTCGCATATTAGAAAAAAGAGCCTACTGTTCTTTCTGACATTCCTGTGTCACCTGATGGACACGTTAGCTTCGAATCGTGTTGACAAAAATCTTGTGATGTAAACAGTTCTTTGCTTTTAGCTACTTTCGTCATGTATGCTCATACAATTAAAACTATTTCTTGACTCTGTGTAATGTTTTGGATCCTAATTTACAAAGTTCACTTATCGCGTAATTCATTTATGCAAAGATCAACATCTGACAAATTCGCCACACTCAATCCTTATCGTAAGACTATGTCCTCAACAGCACGCTACGCACACAAAAAAGCAACAGCAAACTGGCAAAGACTGCGGCTCAAATGCAGATGTCTTTCCTCCCCACCTGCAGTGCATGATTTCATTCACCAGAATTATGAGCTGGTGCAAGGAACAACAGCCAAGAATGGTAGTATAGTTACTTTCCTGGAATGCAACAATCAGTGTCTCGGGCCCTAAAACACCACACACTCACTCACTAACAATCAGTGTCAACAAATAGTGGTGATGGTGAATATAACACTGCAGAACCTCTGTTCACAGCATATTTTTATCTCAACTTTTCAAATAAATAAGTAAATTAATTAACTACTATGTTTGTTAACGGGGACACACTTTTGCCTGTGTTAGATTTAAATCTGCTGCACTTTGGACCACGCTATTTTGGGCTTCTACTGTATCTTTACAGGGTAACACCAAAAGTAAAAAGAACATACAAAAATGTCCAGGACCATGCAGGTGATAATACAAACATTAATATATGAAAACTGCAAAGCATACTGGTAAAATGTCCAACTGACAAGTTATGACAAAGATATCAGCTAAAACCTGGCAGACCTGCAGCTCTTAATGTGAAGGAAGTAAATGCTCTTAAAGAGGGTCTCTTACAATCTGCAAAGTTGTGGTTTTTCTTAAGGCCAAGGAAGGCCTTTACAAGAGTACCCAAACCGAAGAGGAAGAGTGGAGAAAACATTCAGGAACACAGGACAGGAATGGAATGGATTCGTAGATTTTTGGTATGGATTTGGGAATTAATGTAAAGTGTTAACAGAATATAAAGATAATTCAAGCAGCAGAACAAGAGAGGTTTATAAGCATTTTGATAACATAAAAAACATTCTGGAAGGAACATCATCCTCAAACGAAGTGAACTTACCAAATTAGCTCTATAGTTAACGCTGGTGCAACTAAACTGATACTTAAACAAAGAGTACACTACCTCAACTGGATATTGAACAAAGAAATCCAACATATGTGAATAATTTTGTTTTATCTGACAGGATGGTATTGCCTACAATACGAGATATCCCACCTAACTCTGAAACCTCAAATATCTGCAAAATGAAACGGATTATGGAAATTCCAATTGGCCAGGAATGTACCTATTTCAGAGGCTCACACAGTGAGAAGGTATGCGCAAAACTTAAAGATAAACATATAATACGTCCAACTACAAGTTGCATTTTTTAAATAGAAGATGTAAGTTTATTCTAGCAAAATGACAACTAGAACTACAATAATGATAAC
Organism: Mantis religiosa; assembly: GCA_030765055.1. Lineage (NCBI taxonomy): Eukaryota > Metazoa > Arthropoda > Insecta > Mantodea > Mantidae > Mantis > Mantis religiosa. The sequence continues at coordinate 319,908,717 of CM060948.1, forward strand.
ACACTTGGTTCCGCTTTTCTAAACACATTTACTAGTGGCCTAGAGCCCTCAGAAACCTCCCCATCCTATCCACCTATTTGAAAATTTTGCATCCACAATGTCTCCGGAAACTTGTGCATAATGTGCAGGGACATCCATCATGCTGGAACCAAATTGATAGACGTGTTTCCAATCCCACATCTTCCACGAGGAGGCGTAGAGTGTGTTGCAAAAAGATACATATAGCTGTCTGTTTAATATTCCCTGGTAAAAATAGGGACCTAAAATACAGTTACCAATGATACTGCACCAAACAATGACACTCCATTGTCAATGAGCAAGTTGGCAAACCAGTGTAGATTTTACACTGACCAGTAGTCCATGTTTCTACAGATTTACATGACCGTGATTTATAAATGAAGCTTCATCCATCAAAAACGTATTACTTAGGAATGCTGGATTGCCTTGCAACTGCTGCAGTGCAAAACGACAGAATACAATGCGAGATTCAAAGTCATCCCCATACAGTTCCTGGTGCAGTGAGATATGAAATGGATGAAGCGATGCATTTGCAAAATTCTGTTCACATTACTGCAAATAATTCCAGAACCTCGTGCAATCTGTCGGACACTCGCCTCAGGATTGTGTGCTACAGCATCCAGAACAGCAATTTCGTTTCCATTGCCAGTCACTGTCTTTGTACGTTGTCGCTTTGTAGCAGCTCAGCTTCCTGTTTCCCTGAGTTTCGTGCAGATGTTGGCAGTGGTAAAAAGGCGAAGGACACTACCGATCTGGGCAGTATTCAGCGTACAATGCCACAGCAGCAGTCGCATTTCTGTGACATTTGCCGTAGAGTAAAATAACATCCAGGTTTTTTTGTTTGTTTTTGTTACTGAAGGCAGGCATATTAACTAGATGACAGCAACTGTTGCATGCCACATGAAAACACGGTTTAATGTATAAATATGTAAAGCAATATTTAAAACGTACGCGAATTACATTGCAGTATGACAGCAGAACAGATCATTTGACACTAGTACACTAAAGTTAGAACATGCCGAGCTGATATCAGTTTACAGCAGGCTACAGACCAGTGGAAGCAACCCCTGCTCTAAGCACAGAAGTACAGGCGTCAGAAACGGTGGCGCCATAGCCATCCTCTAACAGCCACATATTTCAGAATGTATGAGGTTAGAAATGTGAAACCAAGTATGTTATCACTAATTGTAGCTCTGGTTTTCATTTTGCTATAATATACATATATGTTCCATTTAAAAAAAAACACACAACTTGGTGTTGGAAGTGCTATTTGTTTACCTGGATTGAATTGTGCATACATTCTCTTTGTGTGAGCTCCTGAAATATGTACATATGGCCAGTTAGAATTTTCATATTTTGTTTCATTTTGGAGATATTTGAGTTTGAAAAGTTAAGTGTGATACCCTGTATAGTGTTAAAGAACAAACACTTTATGTGATACATGGATGGCAGGAGGCATTGATGTGCTTACTACAGAAATAGTAGTTGCTGGTTTGACATTACTGTGCATGAAATACTCATACACTTAGTCAGAAAATTAAATGGTACCAAAGTAACGAGTGCTGATAACTTGTCAAGCTACCTTCTCTTCACATAGCACAAATGTGCAAGAAATATTCCAAATTGTTTGTACTGCTTCCAACCTAACTCAACATACATTTGCTAACCACTAGATATGTTCCTTCATACTTTGAAATTAGTGTGACAAAGCCCCTTGAATAAGTGGAAGAAGACTAACAGAATAGTTCTTTCTAATTCTTTGTTTGCTCATCAGGAAAAAAAATATTTGAGAAAATAAGTGCTGCAATGAAAGTCATGTCTGGCTTTCGTAAAATGAGAATTCATACTTTCATTCTATCTAAAGTGCTATAGCTAAGACTGCAAGAGTAATAAACCATCAAGACTGAATCATTTTTCCATCAACTGAAAGAAGCATGAACTGGACACCAAACACTACAAGGGGTTAAATGATGGAAGCGACTTAATTTCACCTGGAAAGAGAATTGCTATTGATGATTTTCGATCTTGAAATGAAGGAAACTAACTGTATCCAAACTATCAAAACAAAAATAATCATTCAGTTCAAGCTCTCACGCTAGTTTAATCCTGCTGTAAACAACAAGGCGGAGCTGACTCAACTCGCCATGTTTTAGATGCTGCATGCACACACCTAAGTTTTGAAGCACCAGTAGTATATATAGCAGCGCTAACTTCTAGACAATAAATATAAAGAACTGGGTTACAACATCTACGTGTTGGTTCATTTATGAAAAAATCAGTTTCTTTCTCAATATCTTTTATAGACAATTCCCGGTTTCTTTCTTTAATCACAGCGAATCAATGCACTATAATTTGCCTCTCGCCACTTTTTAAAGGTTTGCCTTGACTGTGTTTCATTTCAGCTGAAGCACCGGCCTGCTCCACTATGAAAAGCTTCCTGATTTTAAATTGCATATACATAAGTGTTCTTGAGCTTGTGAGGTACGCGATATGTACAGTGTTAAATATCAGAAGCAACTCCAAACTATAAACAATAACATCTTAATCAGCATTCAACTCAATACAGAACTTGTTGCGAGAGAGCTGCCTGGTATAGGAATGCAAAAATGTTATATAATAACAGTGTCCTTTAGTAATTGTTAAATAAAATTAAGTTATAATAATGAATAAGTTAACACAATAACTTAATATGTCTAATTTCACCTGTCTTCTGTTTAATCTGCATATAGTATACAGAACACATATATGCGGTATGTGAAACAGAAAGATAAAATGTGAGACTATTACGTTTATAAGAATTAAAACATTTGCATATTTTTCTCTCTCCGAAATTAGCTCGCGCAGAGCAGTGATCAGAAGTATATGTACTTTAAGTACTGTAATTAAAGGAGGGATTTATCGTACGCATGCAAATACAAGAACATGCCCATTAACTTTGCTAAACCAATCAACAGCTTATCATGTTCTGTCCCAATATCTCTGTCTTTGTCTCTCTTCCCACTCAGATGTTTACAGCAGGATTAAACTAGGTTGAGATATGACTTGAAGCTTTCGCGGTGAGCGTTATTCATTAAGTGTGCATTAGAGTAATGGAACTGTGTTTTACCATTTGTATACTTAAACCTTTGAGGTCAATGCCAATAAACGTAGTTTTAGAACCAAAAAGAAACTACAATTGCAGGAATCGCTGAGACGTAGGTTATCGGCATGTAAAACTTGATATCTAGTTCTCATTGGATACAGATATTCTGAGTAAAAATATGAAAGAAAGAAAAAAGCTTCATGCGCCTGAGTATCTGTATATCTGGAGAGATGACTTAATCCAGAAACTAAAGGTTAGTTAATTGACAAACTTATTTAAGCAAAGCTTCTAAGAAGAATGCCACCAGAACATTTTCAAATAAATCCCCTAACTATGCCTACATTTTATATGGAGAAGGCTTCATTTTATTTTTCCTTCTTCGATTTCTATTCACATGTTAAATAAAATACGCATCTTGTAACTGATTTTAATGATGGCGATCACAGGTTACCACTGCTCTACGTTGTGCACCAGTTTGAAGCAAATATTATAGTGAGCAATGAGGTTTCTCTCAGGGTATGCGTGGATGTGTGTGAGAAGGAACATTTACAACACTGGAATGCCCGTTTCCAAATTATTTATTCACTGCTTCTTATTTCAAACCTCGAAATGGAAGCTGCCGACCGAGGGTTGCCAATCTCGGTTTATAGTGACTGAATGCTAACTATATTTCCCGATAAATTTTGATGACCCGACAAATATTCAAGACAGAACAAGTTGACCGCTCTAATAGGCTTCACGTCTCAGAATCCTCCCTTTATATCGGCTACACGCCGTATAATGTTTATAATGGTTTCATAGCCGTGACCCGTCTCCATCGGCGAAACGCCGAAGAGTGCTTCCTGACCACATCTGCGTGTGTATATTTATATAACTTTCGCTCTCCAAAACTCTTTTAAACAAACAAAGTCCTTTTGTGGCTGTTTTGGTCGCCAGTGTAAACGATCCAAAGAATACCCTATTCATATACGTCACGTGACAATTCCTTTAGAAACCTACTAAGGACACTGTTCCTTTCATTCATGGCATTGTTATAAACAGTTTCCCCAACTAAACTGGCCTTGGTCGTCACAAAGACCAACATTCCTTCGACGTCTATCCTTCTTTGCTTCTGGCAACCCATAATTACGGTATCAAATGCCCCCGTAGATATTATTTTATTATCCCATAATGAAATAATATATATGTCTTGCCCGAATATAACGCAAAATATTAGACCTTTGTCAGCAACTTCCAATTCATTTTACAATTTCTTTTCACAACATTAATTTTTACATGACATTTCCTAAAAATTATTCACCTAGTTACATAACAACAGTTCATTTCAAATTTACCAACATTCTGGCCTGCAATTTTCAACTGTTAAATATTACTCGAAAAATATTTCAATCTACCTCATCTCTCTTTTTCTCCATCTGATCTATTTAAAATTAATTCATATTGTTGTTACACTTGAAACAATTCCTAAATATACACTCCCATGTTTAAATCAATGGTACATTAATAATATTATATTTGTGTACAACATTTCTGAGTTCTTCTTCTTGATTCTATATAAATATTCTTTTCAAAAGTCTTTCATTGCTCAGATATTTTTTTTAACTGGTTATTTTTATACATTTCCGAATACTTCTTTATGATTCTATATAAATATTATTTTCAAAAGTCTTTAAGCGTTCTAATTTTCATTACTATATTTTTTTCACTTGTTTAGTGTTAAGTTTCACTGCACTGTCACAACACTGTTTACACTTAACCTATACATTGTACGCTACACTATTTATACTTAGCCTATACATTTTACAAGTTTGTTTCTTCTCCTTTTACAATTTGTTATGGCAATTTTGAATACTTTAGCCTAAGTTCCTACCATTTACAAGAAATTTCATCATTCCACCACGTACTTCGAAATACAAAAGAATTTTGCGGACTTTTCCATGTATAAATGACTTATTTATTCTACATCCCCATGATGTTTCCACATTTAGCTTAGATATTGGACATCGATCTTTTTTCCTATCTTTCTTAGGCATATTGTGATGGAACTGTGCCCCTTGCCCGAAATATTTTAATATTTCTGTTTCGTTTATCCCAGGATTTTGCATGTTTTTCAATATTTTATTTGTCACCGTGATCTCTATTGCTATCTCACTAATTTCACTTGTGGTTTTCTCCAAATTCCTCGTCAGTTTTCTATTTTCCAACTCTGATACTTCTAGTCTACTCCTAGTTTCTCCTAACTCTTCTCTAGCCATTTCTCTTTCTTTGCCTAAGTTCTGTCCTATTTCCTCCCTCGGTTTTCTGTTTTCACTATCTGACCTTTTACTAACTACATTCACAACTTCATTTTCAGCGTTCTGCGTCTCCTCACTAACATCTTTCCCTAAACTGTCTGTTACCTGATCAGATTCTTCTCTTACGTTCTCTACTTCCTGACTAACCTTCCCGAAATTTTCTAACGACTGTTGTTGATTGTCTAACTTCTTTCCTAGTTCTATTTGTCCCACCTCTAACTTCTGAAAACCACTATCTATCTTTCCTTCTATCTTTTTTAAACTTTGATTATATTCCTTCATCTCTTTTATTAGACTTTGATTATTATCCTTCATATCTGTTATTAGACTTTGATTATTATCCTTCATCTCTGTTATTAAACTTTGAGTATCATCATCTATCTTTTTACTCAAATTTTGATGCACATCATCTAACTTTTTACTTAAACTTGCGCACATTTTTCTAATTTCCTCTAACATAATTTGTTCCATTTCTATATCATTTGTTACAGTTCTATTCCGCTCTGCTACTTCAACTACTCCCTGCCTACTGTTATTACTATAAACCTCTTGAATTTCCATGTTTTCTACAAATTTTTTTTACTTAAAATCTTGTTTTTCACTTCTCAAATAAATTCACTATAGTCTAGTATATAATTTTACACTCGGTACCTTTGATTGTTTTTACTGGCTCCTGATGATTTCACTGATGACGATGTCGGCCTCCTTTCTTCTTTCCAGTCGAACTGTTGACGAATTTCTTGATGGGTCGACCGTCCTCCTGTCGAACCACCTTCTCGTGTTGAACCTCGTTGTCGGGTTGAAACTCCTTCTAGGTTGAACCTCCTTCTCGTATCGAGCTCCACTTGTTGTCGAACGTCCTTCTCCTATCGTGCCCCGCGTTGGCGCGCCAGTTTGTAACTGATTTATATGTGGCGAACAAATATCTAATGATTGGCGAACGAGGGTTACCACAATTGATCACTGTTCACGGAGACTGACGGCAGAATGTTTATTGTTCGATAAACTTTATTTGTTCCTCTCGTATATATGAACCGACAATTATGAAACACCGAACAAGTTGACCGCTCTAATAGGCTTGACGTCTCAGAATCCTCCCTTTATATCGGCTACACGCCGGATAATGTTTATAATGGTTTCATAGCCGTGACCCGTCTCCATCGGCGAAACGCCGAAGAGTGCTTCCTGACCACATCTGCGTGTGTATATTTATATAACTTTCGCTCTCCAAAACTCTTTTAAACAAACAAAGTCCTTTTGTGGCTGTTTTGGTCGCCATTGTAAACGATCCAAAGAATACCCAATTCATATACGTCACGTGACAATTCCTTTAGAAACCTACTAAGGACACTGTTCCTTTCATTCATGGCATTGTTATAAACAGTTTCCCCAACTAAACTGGCCTTGGTCGTCACAAAGACCAACATTCCTTCGACGTCTATCCTTCTTTGCTTCTGGCAACCCATAATTTCGGTATCAACCTTGTATATTATGTACATGATATTTTGTATTAATTTTTTCTATCTGGTTAACCGTAACATAGACAAGACCCTAGCACACAAATTTAAACCCTAATGGCACAGTTTATTGCAAATCATTTTATGACATTAACCATTTCAGGACTTTTCTTTGTTGTGGAGGATATAAATATTTAAAATGTCAGAAAGCTTATTTAGTTTGCAATGCTAGGTCGCTATAGTGCTTTAACTATCTTTAGGTTTAGGTTATTTACTAAACATTTACTTTTCCTTAGGACAATGTATTTTATCCGACAAGGATCTCTGAGAGAATGAATGCATTGTTCTGAGAGTGTGGCTTATTCCTTTTACAAAACTGATGGTAATTATAATTATTGTTAACTTCAACCAAAAGATCCATTAGCAATCTGTAGCTAATAAATATTAAATTAACATTCGCATCTGTTTTATATTTTTATTAAGGATATCAATTTAACATTCTATCTCTTTTTATTCAGAAATATGATTTTTATAAGAAAACCTTATAACATGCATTGTACCTTGTAACATGTATTGAACCAAATAAAGATGTACATACCAGTGAATTCATCACCTCCCTCCCCTTTCCCCTCTGTTATCTTTTTATTTCATCCCCTACTCCTCAATTCCACACACAGCCTCTCTCTAAGGTACAAATTACATTTTCATACTGTGTTTAGAACGGCGGTAATAAATCTGTATTTTCTTAGGTTTTATTAAACTTTGAACCTAGAGGTAACAGCATTGACAGTTGACAGTCTTGTGCCTGTTAGTAATATAGTGGAACTGCAGAATTTCCTCTGATGTTCAGTTGATATATATTGTATGTAAAAATAACAGCAACGATCAATATTACAATTTGTTAAAAATTCATGCTATTGCAATTTTGCAAATAGTGAAAGTTTTTGTAACATGTTTGAGTATGTTCTGTTGTAGTGTATAAAATATAGTAGAAAGTTATTTAGTTCCTCTGTGAAGAAGTAACACACACGCACGCACGCACGCACACGCACGCACGCAAACGCACACACGCGCGCACACACACGCACACACACACACACATTCGCACTCCCTCTCTCCCGGTGTTTTTCTCAGGTTAAACTCTTTATGTTGATATTAGTGAATTAATAGAAACAGTACAACACTTTTAATATCTATATTTGTGTATTTTAATACTTTCGTTTGAGTAGTCACATGTCTAAAGATTGAGGCATAATTGTAATAAACAGAATACTTTCTTAGACAATAATGAAATCAATAAAAATAACAATATAACACAAAAGTAATAATAAAAATAATTACAAAAACTTTAAACGTATCCTTCCGATTTTTGTTATATCTTAAGTACAAGTAGTTGTGACTTTCAAGAAATAAACACAGGTTTTACTGTAAGAATTTGTGAATTTCCGTAATAAAGGCCAAAGTAAGTGGCTATTCAGTCAGTTTTAGTTCCTTGCCTACATTTGTAAGTACTCCTCCATTCTAAAGTGTAAAAAATGCTATATCCAGAGATAATACTGTCAGTGTACAGTTGGCCAGAGAGCCTTTACTCGTACAGCGCATTTTAACGTTTAATCTATTAGGAGTGCATCAGAAAAATGAAAATATATTTTATTACTTGTACACCTAAAATGAACGAATTTAGAAAAAGAAAAGCAGAACAATTGGGAGAATAGTTGCGCGGATGGCATTTATTGAAACGTTTTACTTTCACAACTACTTGGCAACTGAAATAAGCACTAAACATCTGGATATCGACACTTGTGAATATGTATGGTCTTTGAGACAAAAAATAGAAGAAACCCAAAGGAGAGGTGGGTAAAACATAGAAGCTGCCTTAAAAATAAAGCATCTTAGATAATTTATAGAACATTTATTCTTACTTAGGACAAACAATGTACTTTGTTCTCCAACATTCCTTGAGGAAATGAATATATCTAGCCTTTAAAACGTATTTCTTATATTTTACGAGAGTTAATTTCAAAATATTAAAATATAAGGGGTCACGCTTGTTTTATTATAAATTTGCGTTTCTACAAGAAACTCCAACTTCTAAAGAATTATAAATCCAGAATCACTTAGTGTGAATTCTTTATTAATAATTTCCAGTAAGAATATATCTTGGGCAATTTTGCAAACCGTTGTGAGTTGACTGTTGTACGCAGACAGGGTAACGCAACGTTTGTGGAGGTGGTAATACAACAGTATAGAAAATATCGAAGGCTCCCTGGAACGCTATCGACGTGATGCTGTTATTAAGAGAGCAGCAGAGGGATGGAAGTATATATTACCAGGGTAACAACCAAACGTTTGGAAATAGTGCTGACGACTTAAACACTCATTTAAAAATTAGAAAACAAACCAGTGCGGCAATTAATGTGTAGATGGAAATTATTGAAATACGAGGGCTGTTCAATAAAGAACAATCATAATTTTTTACGGACATAATTTTTCGCACTAAAATTCAAACTTATTATATTCTGTTACCTAAATGTAAAGCAAACACGCCATAGTAGTTTCATTGTTCGTACTCCTGTTTCCCGCCTGTGACAACCAGGCAAATTCAGACATGTTCATTATCGCCTACCGCTGCAATGGGGGTAACATACAGTTAAAGTTGATGTTAGAGGAAGATCCGGAGTTTCTATCAAACGAAATCACTGCTGATGAAACTTGGCTACATCATTTTGCTCCTGAGAGCAAACAGCAAAGCTCAGTGTGGAAATCTCCTTCATCAGCAACCCCCCAATAAGCAAAAGTGGTTGTTTCTGCTGGGAAAGTTATGGTCATCTCAATTCTTTGATACTCATGGAATGGTTTATCAGTATTTTCTACCTGCACACATATCAGCAACTGGACAGTACTACAGGGATGTCCTGAAAACTGCAAGTCCATATCAGGCACAAAAGACTACGTTTCCGTGAGGCAGGCTGGATGCTGCACCACCATAATGCACGGCTGCAATTTGCCAATGTTGTTGCTCAATATCTTGCAAAAATCAACGTAAGGTGCATCGCTCACCCACCTATAGTCCGGATTTAGCCCCATGTAACTTTTTTCTACCTCATAACTTGAAGAAACGCCTTCGTGGGAGGCATTATCCATCATCAGAAGCAGTGGTGAAGGCTGCGGGGGTGATTTTGAAGGATCTCTCAACAAATTGTTTCCAGCATATCTTTGAAGACTGACAGAAATGCTGGGACAAGTGTATCGTATTCAGGGGAGACTATTTTGATAAGTACCATCAAAAGTATGCGGATGAGTAAAGGTACGTTGTCACAAAAACTTGTGATCATTCTTTATTGAACAGCCCTCGTATATAGCTTTCTCAGCTATACATAACTCTTATAGAAAGCAGAGGAGTGCTATATTCCAAATAAAACTTACATATTTTCATTTCCCTGAATAAACTAGTTCTGAACTCAAATAAAGTCAGTGTTAATAATCAGTGTAATTTTTCCCTCAAGGCATTTTTAGATAAATGAAAGTTAAACCTTGTAGAGAACTTTACCATCTTCCAAGTATTGCTACAAGAGACATTTCAAGAATGCTACACTCATAATGCTGGCACATAGCATAGAACTGTCCCTCACATTTTTTTGTTATGGAAAAATTACACTGTTACATTTTCGGAAATATGCACAGGTAAAAAACTTCTCAAGAAAAGCAGAATTCCGGGAAGAACATAACGTTTCAATCTGTTCCACCTCCCTTTGCAGCAGAGTAACAGAGTTCACAAAGAGGTAATGATGTCAGTGCACAAGGATGGAGAAGTTCTACGATAGAGTTTCAACGTTGTGTCTATTAGAAGTGCATCAGAGAAGTGATTGTTTATGTTTCTATTTCTGCAACCAAAAGTAGAGCTAATGCCAATTAACCTAATTCTATAAAATATGAAACTGAGTAAGCTCTATGTTCCTTTGTAAAATGGCATTTTCTGCATCTTTTGTTTCTGGTTTCCTAAGTACTTGGTCCATAAAGTTAGCACCAAAATGTTCGTTATGGAGATGTCGTTCGATAGTGATGTTCTGAATAAAAATAAAAGGATATGAACAGAACAAGATTACTTTTAGAGCAAAAACAAGTTCAGGTGACTGTGTGTTGTGTGTGTGCCGGGGGAATGTCTCAGCTCAAAAAGGGAAAGTCCATTAGTTGAGAAACTTGTTTAACTCCTGCGACCCTGCAGATTGCCATAAGAAAGTTTTCCAGTGAATCTCCTACCCGGGCATAACTTTTATGTAAAAATGTTTCATTTTATTTGTTAAAAATGACTATTATTATTTTTAAAACACATATATTACTTCCTTTTATAGAATAAAGGTATACATATCAAATATTCAACCTGTGAGATCCTCTTATTTTTGAGTGATTGTTGCTATTTTTACTGGTAAACTAAGACAGAGAAAAACTTTTCTACACAAAATAAAACAGAGTTTATGGCAAATAACTTTTCCCTTTTGTGGTGTTTAAAGCCAGCTTTTACTACATATGACCACGCTGAAAATGCATAAAATAATAATGGAGCAAAGGTGGAATGAGATGCAGGAGAAACTGGAGCACCCGGAGAAAAACCGCCCCATACGCTGCTTTTTCCACCTCCAATCTCAAATGTGGTCGCCTGTGACCCATTGAAGTCCTCCGTTTAACACATCTTGTTCTGTGATTAACCATTTTGTAGATATCCTCATAGCAACCATTTGTATTTAAGATTTCAAGAACTTTAATTTGCTAATGCTGGTGCTTTAGATAATATTATTTACTTAAACTGTTAAACAACAAGTTTACTTTAGGATAATCTGTTTTTACTATAACATTTCTAAAGGATATGGACGCAATGTTAAAGTGCGTTTGTTATTCCGTCTATAAAAGCACATTTAATAAATAATTTTTAGCTTAGAACCCAGGGATTCTGTTAGCGATATTTTAGTACGTATAAAATATTAGATTTCACGGTGTTTTTATTTATAGGTTTGTTCATAACAGAGCTCTAATTTATTTTCTAAATGATTATGAATCCTGGTTTTATAGTGCAATTTTTGATCCTCAATATACATATAGCAATTACCCCTATTTAAAGAGTTATCTTAGTCAATAATACTTCAAATAGGTAGTCCACTAAATTTATTTCCGTTGTTGCCTTTAATAAGTTTTATTAAACTGTCGTATATTGCTGTCCTTATATTAGCTTGTATACACGAACAATATAAAAGAGAAATTGTCATATCTACATTGTATTTAGTATAAATAATGAAGGTTGCTGAAATCATAATTAGTATAAGGTTTTGTATCATTCATTAAAATAAATAGGTATAAAAGTCTTTTTAAAGTGTTTTACTTTCCGCCTAAACATCGTCCTTTAACAGAGTAATTAATGTGGTATAAATCCTTAAAAAATTAAAATTTAATAACCGCCCTATAGGTGTTCCTGTGTGAAAGAGTAATACCTCCTCACATACACACTCCATGTCCCTCTTTCTCTGTCACGTGTTTTTCGATATTAACAACTCCTACTGGTATTAATAAAACAATAAAACATGCGCTCTCGTAGTAGCTAATTTACTGACATTAATACTTATAAAACATTGCAATTACCCCTAAATATTAACACAGTTTTGTACTCTCTGTATTCTTTAATCCTTTCCTTCATTTTATGTATGAGGTAATTAGCATTCGTTTATCAATAGAAGATAAATAACAAGATAAAGTGCAGAAAGGAAACGAGGATAGTCCAATGTTTAAACAATAAAGAAATCAATAATTATGTTCACATTAATTATACATTAGAGACGCCATAGCGATTTCATATAACATAGGAGTGTCTCTCCTGTTATATGGCATACTTATAACAAATACAACTATTTGTGACATCCAGGAAACAAGCGCAAGAGTGCTTGATGTGCTTCCTCCGAGCTGGTGCTCTGACTCCATCGAAGTAGACAGGGAAACAGAACACCAGAAGAGGTAAAGTCTGTTTATTTAACGCATGTGCAGTTCCGAGTCAAAGGAACCTGAGCCGCCTGCCCACTAATAACCGTCAGAAATCTATCTCCACACTTCAGAAATGGAACACTGTCGTTGAGGACTAGTAGCAACCCTGATTTTCTCGAAGTGACAGACGCATGTCTACTCCGCGTGTAGTCTCAGTTGCTAAAGTTCCAACTTCTACTTGATTTGCTTCATTACATGCAGAAATTCATTGTGTGTCACAATGTGGAGACCGTAGGAGGGAAATGCAGTGGTAAATGCAAATGAAGTAGAGATAACTTTCAGTCACGTGAAAATAATCAAAGTGAAGACAGTGTGAATAACTGGGCCGAATTATGTTACTGGAAAAGCCTAAAAAATGACAAAGTGATAACGGGAACTGTTTCTAAGCAAATTGAAGCGCTTGTTTTGAACACATATAAAATATGTACTGATAAATAATCTTGGTAAGGGGTTGTGCAATGAAACTGATGATAAATGCTCGGTATTCACAGAAATACAGTGAGAAATATTGTGACGAAAGGAATACCAAAGACGCCGATCAAGTGTGAAAACAAAAGGAAACGTATCTCTAAAGTAGATAATATCACGTGCGATTTAATTCGTCGAGAAATTTATAGATTCTAAGCAAAAAGGAGAGCGCCCACCTTAGACGAATTGGTTGCATATTTGCAAGAAATTTGTGATTTTCCCTATGGGGGCTTCACTTTGCGCGGTCTCCTAAAGGAGCTGGGTTTCAAATACCTACTGCACTTTGAATATGATAAGGGTTATTATGGAATCCAGTAGACTTGTAGCTTGGCGATTGTGTGTGTGTGCGTGCGTGTGTGTGTCAAAACTAAGGAAGTTTTGCAGTAATGGACATAAGATAATATATTTAGACGAAACCTCGTACGTCACCCATGACGTATCGAGAAAGGTGACAACCTTGCAAAACGGTTTGGGTGAAGGAGGGTCGGGGGTTGTAAAACGATTATAAGGGTTCGTCAAAGGCAGAAGCCGACGTGCACACGCATTAACTAAAGAGACTTTAATAATCTCAGTAGACATGGACGGACGAGATTTGCGGTAGCGTTTCAACGTTTTCTGTATTGGAAGTAAGTACAACAGAGAAATGAAATCGTATTTTAGTATTTCTGTAACTAAAAGTGGAGCTAATACCACCGAATTTTAGAAAACAAAAGCGGAAAAATGCAGGAACCAATGGAAAGTTTTATTTAGGCACATAAAAGGTCGATATCGAGATTTCAGTTGAATCGATGTTCTGAGGAAAAGTACTCAGATTGAAGAAGAAAATAAGTTTTTTGTTTCCTTTTTTCGGGATTTCTTGGTAATATTGCTGGATAATCTTAATGAAGCATTAAAACTTTAAAAGTTTAAATATCCAGTGAAGCTCAGTACACATTATTCCATGTATCTGTGTCTTTTAATGCCTTCTCTGATTCATTTATCACTTGATAAATATGCATACTGATAGAAGATAAATAAGCAGATAAAAGAGCAGAATGCTAATGAACATAATTCAACTTTTAGGAAATAATGGATTCAATCAAAATATTAATATTAGATTACACGCCGTAGTGGTTCAGCGAAACATGGAAATGTCAGTCTTATTTTTTATGATTCACTTACAGCTTATGCAGAAGTACTTGTCACTTTCAAAGAACCCGCCTCGTCAGCGTAGGGGGTAGCATGTCTGCCTCACGTTCAAGAGGCCCCGAGTTCGAATCTCGGTCAGGGTGAGTTACCTGGATAAGGTTTTTCCGGGGGTTTCCGTTAGCCTTCGAGACGAACCTCGGATAACTCTAAGCTCCATGGACATTGGACTCATTTGAGCATTATTTCATCCAATTCATTCACCGTCCGATATGACTTAACGTTGGATGACGTAAATTACATTTAAAAAAACTTCAAAGAAACATTTACAACATATTTCGACAAGAAATGAATTCCGAGAGGAATGCTCAAAGTGTTTCCAAGCGGTTGGTCTTCATTCAGACGGAATAGGGTAACAGAACTTTCGAAGAGGTAATAATACTACTGTCAGTGCACAGTTGGATAGAAGCTTTTCAGCAGCGTTTTACAGTTTGATTATATCAGGCGTGCATCAGAGAAATGGAACTGTATTTTACTATTTAAACACTTAAAGTACTTTGAAGTCAATGCCAATTAACGGTAATTTAGAATGAAAAAGAAGGCATAATTGCAGGAATCGACGAGAGGTAGTATTTACACGCATAAAACTTGACAGGCAGTTTTCAGTGGATACAGATATTCTGAGTAAAGGTATGGACTGCATAATCCAGAAACAGTCTGTTAATTGAAAAACTTATTTAACTTCAGCTTCCATGAAGTACGCAACAAGTACATTTTCAAATAAATCCCCTATATAATTTTACATTTGATATGGAAAAAGTTTCATTTTATTTCTATTAATATGTAACTTGGTTAATGAAGTTACATGATAAATAAAACACATATCTTGTATACATGGCCTATAATGTCCTCTTACTTTAGAACAGCTATTAGGTAACATATTTTGTCTGGTAAACCCTATCGGATAATTTAAACTTACTAAAAAGTCTGTCACACAATTTAAAAGAGGGTTAATGCCAAATAAGCTTCATGTTGCAATCAACGGCTTCGGGTTATTTTTTTAATAAAGATAAAATGCTTAAGTTTTCAGAAACCCTATTATATTTTCTTATGCTAAGAAGGTCGCTTAAAAAATCTTGCAATTGGAAACTTCTCTATTCAAATCGTGGGTTCCACTATCCAGTTAAAATATTTCTTTTTCTCTCTTCATTTTTTCCGCGGTTTTACTAGGTCTTTAATCGATTTCTGGGTTTGAGAACTTTACTGATAGTTTTTTCTATCGTCCCTCTCATCACTGAATTTTTATGACGTTCTTCACTTCCACACTAGGCAGTGTATTGATTAGCCATTTTGGGTAACCTAAGATACAAACCTTTGCTTCTCGGATGGCTGCGGTAAAAAGACATTTGTCTTTTAAGTCATTAGTATTGTAAGACAAGAGTAATGCTATAAAGAACAATCCTTTTAAAAGCTAATTACATTGCTATATACCCTGAATTTAAAATTGGTTCTTAGTTTGCTAAACGAGAAGTTTAATACAGGTTCTTTAGGTATTCCTACGTTAAGTAGTAATACTCTCTCACACACTCTCTCTATGTCCCTCTATCTCTCCCCTGTTTTCCATACAACTTCTCTGTATTGGTATTAATGAAACATTCTCTCATGGTAGCTACTTTTTTATATTAATACTTATCATAAAACATTATAATTTATCTCTAAACATTAAAGCATTTCTGCTTTCGCTGTATATTTTAATAGTTTCCCTCATTTTATTTATGAGACTACTAGCATGCGTTATCATTAGAAGGTAAAAATGAAAATAAAATGCAGATTCTTGTGTAAATGATGCAGTTATCACATTCAATGAAGGTAATGCTGGTAGAATAAGTGTACTGAGTAAAATGGGAATGATTATTACGTGTCGCTATGTACGACAAGGATGTGTAAGACAGAAGAGGTGGCACGACATATTATATCTCAAGAGGCTAGGTCACTAAAAAGAAGAAAAAGGAACCAACCAACCAAGTAGATGACACAGAGAAGCAGTTTCTGAAAAACTAAAACTTTGTATACAAATGCTCCAAATCTCAAAAACTAATTGATTGGCAATAAGAGCTGACATTTGTACCACACACTTGCATCTCAAATGCCCAGTTTTTTTTAAAAAGAGAACATTTTATGTACATGGATTAGTTATTTTTTGAAATTTATAAACCATTATTATTCGACAGAATTTTAGGAGCTTTATTTAAAAGATGTTAAATATATAGTTGCTGAGACAATGTGTCAAACATAACATTGCCAAGATAGGCATTTCGACTCCCCTTAATCTATAATGAATGAAATTCAAATTCATTAGTTAGAGCGCTCTGCTGGTTTTATGAAATACATGAGTGTTTATCCTATTTTGTGGAATTATTATATATTAAGTACGGGTATTTGTGAGTTTCAAGAAATACGTCCTGTTTTCTCCGTGATTTATAGTGGATTTCAGGAAGAATGCCCAAGTAAACGGCTAATTCCTTCAAGCTGAACTTATTTGGTGGTGCTCCATTTGTGTTCTGAGCAGACAGGGTAACATAACATACAAGAAGGTGATAATGTCAGTACACGTGCACCAAGAACTCTTACGGTACCTCCTCAACGCTTTAACCTTAGGTAGTGCTCTGAGCAATGAAATTAATTTTTTTTACTATTTCTGCGAATGAAAGTAGAGTTAATGCAGTGAACAGTCTTTTAGAAAATAAAAAACGAAAAAATGTAGTCAGTGGGAAGATGTACTTAGCCACATAAGATTTCGATATCGAGATATCGGTGAACAAAAACATCAAAATAGGTAAATAAAATGTTTTATTTTTATCTTCTTTGATTTATTGGTAACGCTGCTAGTTAGTCTTAATGAATTATTAAACCCCTTTAGTTTAACCAGTGAAAGTCAGTAAACATTTTAATATGTAACAGTATTTTAATACTGTGTCTGAGTTATTTATAGGTTAATAAGTACGTGTACCGATAGAAGATAAATAAGGAGATAAATGGGTAGAATACTAATGAACCCAGTCCTCTTTTTAGACAATGATAAATATTAATATTAATTATAATTAAACGCAATAGTGGTTCCGCGATACACAGAAGTGTCCGTCGAATTTTTTTGTGAAGCATTTATTTAGGTAAAAGTATTTGCCACTTTCAAAAAAGAAGTACAACCTTTTTCGATAAGAAACGGACAATTCCCAGAAGAATGTTTAAGGTGGGCGGTTTAGTTGCGTATGGTGCTGGTGCTGGAGCTGTTGTTTGGGTTCGCTCTCGCTCGCTCGTCGAGCTGGCTGGCTGTATTTAGCCAGAAGGCTTTTGCTGCGTGCCCACCCGTTTTGGGTTTAACCGCAGGTAAAGTTTGTTCGGCATGTTTTAGGGTGTCTGGTGGGTTTTTAGACTGGAATTAATTTATAAGGATACAGTAATTTTACCTCGGGAATGAGAGGATAGGATGCAATTCCTAGCACTCTGGTGTTTTGTTTTAAGATTAAGGTTGGTAATTTCATAAAATAATCGAGTACATAAAATGTTTTTTTTTTAAATACAAGCCACTTGAGATGCAAATGTGTGGTAAAATTGCCAGCTCTTATTGTCAATCAATTAGTTTCTGAGATTTGGGGCATTTGTATACAAAATTTTAGTTTTTCAGGAACTGCTTCTCTGTGTTATCTACTTGGTTATAGTTAATTCCTTGTTCTTCTTTTTAGTGACCTAGCCTCTTGAGATATCAATATGTCGTGCCACCTCTTCTGCCTTACACATCCTTGTCGCACATAGCGATACGTATTATACCCAATAATCATTCCCATTTTACTCAGTACACTTATTCTAACAGCATTCCCTTCATTGAATGACATAACTGCATCATTTACACAAGAATCTGCATTTTATTTTCATATTTACCTTCTAATGATAACGCATGCTAATAGCCTAATAAAATGAGGGAAGCTATTAAAGTATACAGCGAAAACAAAAATGCTTTAATGTTTAGAGGTAAATTATAATGTCATATTGTTGTATTACGTAAGCAAATGTGTTATGATAAGTATTAATATCAATAAAGTAGCTACCATGAGAGCATGTTTTATTAATACCAATACCAATACCCAAGCGCCTCCTAACGTCACCATTGACGAGAAAGGGAGGAGAAAATTAAGTTAGTGCGGAAGAACGATTAAATTTCCATCAAATAAGATTTTTCAAGAATAATTTATGTGCCCACTAATAAACAGTTTGAATGTAATAAACCAGAATTCTTCTTTCTGTTTTTTATCTCTTCTGCACGTAGTTTTAAAGTCTTATTTATTCAGGATAAATATTTGCAGAGATAATTGAATTTATATATATAATTTATATATATTTCCTTGTAAAAATAAAGGGAACACAGGAACTTTAAGTGACGGACTGGTCTTCCAGAAGTCCTGATAGAAGTGTTTTTTAATGGTTGCTCTTTAACTGCTATGGTTCTTAATATCCTATTCCATATTAGGCGTAAAAGGCTGGTTAATTTTGTTTAGATGCCTCTTTATCAGACTTGAGGTTCTTCTGGGAGTCGTAAATGTACGACAAGGGACAATGGCTTTTCTTCTCTTCAAAAGGAAGCCAAACTAATGACTTTTACGTTCTTCATCGGGTTTGAACCCGCGTCTTGGTAATCCATATTAACCCTAGTATACCAAGCTAAATTCTGTGAAGCCTTATTAAGAGACTTTAGGCTATTATCTTTGAGAATAACAAACAGATGCTAAGTTGTTTGGGAGAACTGCCTTAGTATTCTTGTATTCCGGAACCTACACTATTTTTATTCTTTTGATTTTAATCTCGGTTGTTATATAAGAGACATTCACTTATGGAATATATCACGGTAGCTCATCTCCGGGATTTTGGAATAGCGTGTCTGCCGCATATTCGAGGATCCCATGTTCAAATGTTGAGTTATGTTGATTTATCCGGATACGGCCTTTTCCATTAATCCTTGAGAGATGAGATCAGATAATTTTCAGCTATAATATGGACTCAGTGCTCCTTTGAGCATTTCATTCATCGTCCGATATTACCTATATCCTACACATTTAAAGTGTGTGCGAATTCTCAACGTCATATTTGATATCCCAAAATCTGCATCCACATTCTCAAGTGCGCAATGACCTTATCACGTCAAAGACTACTTTTAATATAAAACAAGGAAATAATAAAATGATATAAGTAAGCCAACGTGTTTAATGTCATAATGAAATTATTTTGGACATATACATGGACATATGTGCTGTAAAAAGTTTGTCCATGTTCCCCAATTATAAGATACACTGTTTTGTTTCTTTCTTAAGCAAATGTTACACAACCTTGTAATGCTTTAACTTGTTGGTATTATAAAGGGACAAAAATGTATGTACTATTTTGATAATTCTTTCACAATTAAAAACTCCTGTTCGTCCAACGGACATGCACTATAAATGATATAATTTAATTGCATAAACTATTAAGATAATAAGAAAAGGATATACTAAAGCATATTTGGCCACCCGCCACCGTAGCGTAGATGGTAGCGTGTCTGCCTCCGGAGTTCGAAACTCGGTTAGGGCGAGCTACCTGGATAAGGGTTTTCCGCGGTTTTCCCTTATCCTCAACTCTAAGCTTCATGGACCCCGGAATCATTGAGCATCATTTCACCCGACATCGTCCGACATGACTTAACGCTGCAGAACGTAAATTAAAAAACAAACTATTTCTAGAATATTATATAACGATTTACAAAGGTCTCATATTTGAAAACGAGAACATGTATTAAAATGGTTCGTAATGCAATTATCTAAAAAGTTAGATTGGATTAGACTGGATTCTGCACGGGGATGAGACTTGATCGGTTGTATCCATGCCCCAAGTGGAGCACCCCCGGGGAAGGATGCGGGGAGAGAAGAAAGAGCGCAGCGGTCCTAAGCAGCCACGACATTATAGAGGGCAGGACCCCTATAATTGACCAGTTAGAAATTTCACGTCCCGCCCGTAGAGGCAATATCCCACCCATCGTAGTCCTGAAACGGCCCACTAGGTCGGCGCGGAAACCAGAGACCGTTCTACCAGAGGAGAAAGTGTTTACCAGGAGAATATCATCCTGTCATGCACCGCCCAGACCCCACCGACACTTCTACCCTGAAAGAGACCACCAGTTGAGAGATCATATGAAATAATAATGGAGATGAAGTGGAGGGACAGGATATTCAGGGAATGTAATTAACCTACCCAGAATTCACATAGCGACCCAGGAAACCCCCCCAAAACCAATGGGCCAAGTAGACCCGCCACAGGAATCGAAGCCAGGCCTCCCAAATATGGGCCACAGAGAGAACCGCTGAGCCATTCCGCTCATCAGCCCATCATCCGACCGATGATTGCTGCACCGCAAAGGGGTAACTTAAACGCTATGTAGCATTTCCAGAACTTGGAAAACTGTAATGGAGAGGTTAAGGACGTAGGATTTTCCGTGGTTGTTTCACATCGTTTTGTGTTAATTACAGTCGATTTATATTCATTATGAAGTAGCCAGAGTCATACAAAATTATTATGTCTCTGACGGATGAATGTAGATGTAATGGGAGGTCGTTAGTTAAGCATTGCTCGGTTTAGAGAGATCAGAGAAGGCGGGAATGTAGTACAGTACAGTCTGACCATCAAAACTTCAGCACAGCAGACGTAATACGACGCAAATATTTTTTTGCTTGGGAAATCGATATCGCATGCCTTTAAGTATTCTCTAGGATGTCTCCTACTTAAAAAGGGGTATTCTCTTTATCACCATTACACTGCAAAGTAATGAATCTTTACCAGCGATGTTTCATATCGGCTGAAAGGTTCTTTCTCACCCGCTCCTCCCAATACGCTTTCAATTTTGAACCTCGTTCAGTATATTATGCACAGTTCGTTCACTTTTCCCCAGTGCCGTTGCTGTTCTTATATTATTTTTAACAGAATAATTAAACCTTTACATTTCTCCTCTTTAGAAAACTGTAACATATTGAATATTCATTTTTTACTTTGTGAGCGTGTGACTTCACTGCGTGCATTTTAACTTCATTCTACGCCATTCACTCTAAGAGACTTAGCTGCTGCATTTCAGTACTGCCGAACGGTACAGGGAATGGTGACGTAATATCGCTTATCTGTTTATTTTTACGCAAGCTTCCACTGTTATTACTGGACAGAGCGTTGAGGAGTATTGACCTTCAGGTGACCAGCACTGCGATCGTTCCTTATCGGGCTTTATCTGGACGATTGGAAAAGTGAAATATTATTAAGTTAACGTACAGTAAGTTACCAAACACAAATAGAGTGATTGGAAGCTGCATATGATATGTTTTCTCGCGTCTGCCGATGTATGACACATTGCTGTCCAGAAGATATAATTATATCTGAACTGACTATATGTACACTGGACTCACCGCGATAAGCTAAGGTACAGTATACCACAGGAGAGAAAGTCTCCGTGGTCTGAGACGCAGGAGGGCTACAGAAGGTTCCCAAACCCTCCCTGTATAGATTTATGACACCCAATGTCAGTTCGGTTACAGACCATTCAAAAATTATTTGACGTCATCTACCTTTTTGAAGGAATCTTCTCGGTTTTAGTGTACAGAGTGAATAGGGCGCATGTTTCTTAACGGTTCTACTCCTTGTGTAGCATGCGTTCCTCTCACACACATTCGCTGTCCTTATGCTACTGTGTAAGGGGCACATTCCTTTCAGAGACTTACTCTGCGATGGTAGACAGTAAACATCTGTGTGTTGCGATTTTTTATTCTATACGTGTTCTCGTTTTGCCATGTAGTAGCCATCTGCGTTGATTCTTCACACGGCTTGTACAATTATAAGAGTAAAGGAGAACGATTCACCATAAAAGATTTCTAGATCACTGAATAATATCATGAATGGTATTAATTCGTCACTCGAATTTAAAAGCTACCCTTGCAACGTCCGATATGCGTATGCTTATTTGTTACATGACCTTCAAAGGCATATTTACTGTTTGGAAGACATTTAGTGAAATAAATAGTAGGATCTAATATAGTTATGCTTCCAGGAGTTAGAGCAATATTACACGGCACTAACGTAACTTCGGAAGGTCATAGCGACGAGTAAGTGGGGGTGCAGGAACAAGGTCAACGATTTCTTTCCTTTGGTTTTGTTTATGAGACAACACCAAGGTTCACCGACACGCTTCTAACGTTACTCTGAGGATGTTTACAAGGTCACGCGCAAACAAAAACACTTTAAGGGCCACTGGTGTATAAATATATCGCGTAGTCATGATTTGCAGTGTCCTTTTGGAGCACCATTTGCTAACTGGAAACATTTGAGTAGCGCCTAATTAGAGCGAGCACTGACCTCGTTCTCAAAATACAACCTCTTGAAATTAGCATATTATGACTGAGAGGAGTTTAAAGCAAATGTTTTTCTTTCTGCTGTCAAAAAGTATGCCGACTTGCTGAACAATTCAAAGAAAATTCTATGTAGTATACAATACAGATATTACTTATTAATGATGCTGTTATTTACCGAATACCAGAGCTGCATATGTGCTTGGATTTAGCTCCGTAGTAGTTCTTCTGTACATGCCAATAAATCTACTGACATGTGACTGTGAGTCTTAGGCACACTTAGAAATCTTCGGTCAGGTTGAACTCTAGGAATCCGTAGGCCAGCGTCTATCCATGTTTCTTGGTTAGTTCGCAACCAGCAGCTGCATCACGAGCTGGTAATTCTTCCTCTCCACCATTTCATCCAACAGATTGCTCGACGCTTCTTCTACAATCTACGCCACGTTCCAGGAGCTGTGACGTATAACATCGGCGTCCGAAGTCGCCGGTCAACACGACTGAAGCGACGACTCCCAGAAGACCTTCTTTACAGTGATGACACTTCTACTTCAGAATGATCTCTGTTCCACATTTGCTTTTCTATTCTTCTTTTCTGCTGAATAAATTCTCACTATTGAAGTATGTATGCCATTTTATCAGTTCAGTATCATATTTGTATTAGTGCAGTAACACATTTGTATTAGTTCAGAGGAGGCACACGTTATTACTCTATAATTATTTTGTATCTGTTCTCTCAGATCTGGAAAGCATGCATTATTGCTGACAGATCTAATAAATAAAATAAATAAATAAAACAAGTGTCTGTCCAACCACTCCAATTGTATCTACAGGAAAATATATAATAAAAAGTATTTCTTACAATTTTATCTGGATTAAAATGAAACGGTTATAGTAATAAGATTTTGTTAGAATATTTACTGAGGAAAGGTTAGAGAAAGTCATGTGAGAGCAGAAGTTCTGAATTTTTGTACTATCCCCTAATTACTATACCAGAAAAGCTATTTATTTTTGTTTTATCCGACATTCCTGATTTCTCGAAAGTCAACAATTTCTCAAAATTTAATGTACTTTACAGAGACAGCATATCATAGAAATAAACGAGTACAAAACCGCATTGTGTGGAGAATTTTGAATGTGGAAACACGTTGAAACGAATTTTCGAGAAAACAAGGTCCATAGCTGGGCGTGCCTGATGATATGCATGCACCTGTCCAATTATAGCGTCCATAACTGACAGCTTTAATACTCCGAATGGAGAGGAAAAAAATCTGATTATACTTGCAGTTTAAAAGTCATATTGTTGTATTACGTAAGCAAATGTTCTTTTTTTTAAATTCTCTACTTTGGCCAATTTCAGAGGCCTAACTTAATGTCTAGCTGTTTGATTAGGGCATACTTGAAAAAAGGATATCTTTAAATCATACCAATGCTATTAAGGTTCGTCTGGTTTAATTTGGAACATGATGTACATAGCACTATCCCTTTTTGTGACAAGGGGGGTGACAAATTTCGTAAACACGTTTTCATGCTACCAGTGAGCGCCTGCTAATTTACAATAATTGCTTTATATCGACATTAAAATACAGTAATAGTAGAAGGATGGCATCAACAGCAGTGTTGTACGAAATAATGAAGAAAAACAAAGAAACTTTAAAGGGTATGCAACTGACTCCATAGTTGAATCAAATAGATATACCTTACCTCGGTATCATTGTGAAATGAATGCTATTGAGCTAATATTGTCACAAATCAAAACAGATGTACCAAACATAATGTGACATTCAAAGAAGCGAGATCTTCTGCAATCAGAAATGAAAGTAGCTCCATAATTTGGAAGGCTACCTGTTAACAGGTGAAGGGGATAGCAGAAATGAATTGGGAAAAACACGGATTAATTGATGACATGTTGGACAATATGACATCATAAATTGAGAAGACTAACTCTGGATCGGACTATGACGTTGAAGTCTGCGCTTGTAATCCAGCATCCGACGACAATGGAGTAGTTTGCCGGGATACCCGAGGAAACCCGTAATGAGTGGTATATCTACAGCATATTTGGAATCTACACCGCATGGTTATAGCCGTTTCTTAATTTATAAATTAACTAGTCCGAATTTCGGTGTTGCAGCTTCGAAATTCTCTTATATATAATTTTATGCAGCCATAAATATTACACGATTATGTGATTAGGCAGCGGAGGAGACACTGTTGTACGAACCTCAAAAGTTGTTATTGGGACGCACCGGCCACGGAAACAAAAACACTACTCCTTGAACTTTATCAGTGACCCTGTAACCTCACTTTCAGGTAATGGGGCAAAGGGCAGTTACTTATGGAAAAAGTCGAATAATGACTAGGGCGGTTCCAAGTTTGCTCATTTTGCTATGATCTTAATTGTAGATTACTTTCAACCAGTTACTGTAAAAACAACAGCTTCCTTTTAAGTTACAAATGCTTTATTTAGTATTACTAAACACAGTGAAATAAAATGCTTTTCTCATTGCATGAGGCATTTAGCTTTGGTTACCTTTATCTACAATTCTTTGATATTGTTCGCTGTTCTTTTTAATCATTTAATGTTTCCATCCTCAACCTCACTAACATTAGCCTTCCTTTAAAAAGTTTAAGTTGCATATGTCCACCAGCTTATTTGCCATCATGGACTAGTTAGTTTAGTTAAGTGCAGAAGTTCTACTCCCATTAGTCCAGGAACCGTAGGACAACGGAATCGGGCCTCCTTCTACCTGGGAGCGATGGATACTCAGGGGCTCTTTCCATAGGGAAATACCTGATTTCATAAACCCCCCCCCCCCGCTGAGCACAAAGTCAAGACGGGTTGTAAGTGGATACGCCTTTACGCGCGTCAACCCCGCAGGGGACACTACCGAAAACCTCGGAGGCGCCGCCTGGTGATCCAGCAAAATTTCTAGTAACTCTGCAGGCTAGTACCCGGGACTTATGAGGCAACCCTCTACGCCCTCCGAGCGGCCGTAGCCTAGCCCGATGTACCGAATTTCCCGTGGGTATCGGGAACACAATCCCTCCTCTAGTCCAACCCAATCCGAACAACTCCCATTCAGGGAGGGGCTCGAATGTTCGGCCCGAGGTTCCTCTAGTAACGTCAGAGGTACCACGAGTGCCGAGGGTCCTCAGCGCCCGCACCTCGGCAGCTGAAGGGGGCGGATCCCCTTCCCTATGGAGAGGGACTGTCATGGACTGTTTGTCATAACGGAAGGTTGGATCACGTTAAACACCCATAAACAAATAACTAAGGAATAGTTTCTTTACTGTGGTTTCCTAAACCAAAGAAATTCTTAATAGTAGTAGGTTACCGTGGAGTATGTCGGTATGTTTACAAACTGCTATAACAGGCGGCACGGTTTGTCACCTACTTGCGATTCCTTTAATACCCTGAGGCACGCGGCGTTGGTCCGTCAATACTGCCTAATCAACGCTCATTCTGGAGCTCTTTTATGCGGCTGTACTGGCAGTAAAAGCTACCTACATATGTCACATAGAGACTGAGCAATTACTTCCATATATTCGTTCGGTGTCGGTTCGAATCACTCAGTATACTAACGCCATCTACCAATAGTCTTCAAAGCAATGCGCCTGAAACTATTACAGGAATAGCAATAATATAATCAGTTAAAGGCACATTACATGGAAGTGATGAGATGTGAGATTAGGCAATACGAGTTAGCTACAAGAGCGCGGTCAATAGTGTGCTCTCTCTAATCCCAGGGTTCCAAGGTAAACCAGACGAACTGCAAGGATTCTCAGAATGCTTCACCAATCTACAAAATCATAGGAACCAATTCACTCCTTTCCATTCTCCGATATTACAGGAATTCACACATCCTCTGCCTGCTGTGATTTTGTAGGTATTTATAGCGATGCGGACGGTTCGGTTTCTGAGATTCAGAAACCACATTTTACAGATGATTTAAGAGATCGTAAAACAATAGAACCAGAGATTTGGTTTAGAGAACCCTAATAATTATACTTTCCGCCGTTTTGTTTTAACTCCACAAGGAAAAATGATGCGAAACGTAAAGATAAACGCAAGTTCAAATCGCACTTACATTTTTAGCAAGATTTCAACTTTAGACAAGTACGTTTTACTACAATTAAAAAAGACATTATCTAAATTTGCTCTAAACGCTCTCCCAAAACTATTCCTACAAAAGCTTATTCTTTATCCACCTTAAGTTCATAAAAGTGAACATTTCCTTGTCGATATAAGAGGAATACAGGAAACAGAAGTGGTAGACAAATGTTTAATAAGCAGGTCTCTATGTAATTACTTTCAAATTCCATGCTCTTTGCATGCCAACGAGAGCGAAAATGAATATCAGCTAACCGTTCAAAAAACAAAAGTGTATTTAAAATTCAAACCAAAAACAAGTAATATCTGGGAAATGCTTAACGCTATGAAAAATAAATTCGATATAAATTCTGTGATTTAACGAGTTGTCTTACTTTTTGTGTAGTGAGAATTTGTGTATGCCTTAATGTTTACCATTTATACAAAGGTCGTTCACAATAAACAGGAGCTCTCAGGATAATCCCAAAAAATTCATGGCATATATTTTATCATTAAGATATCTTGTACACGCCACATTTTAATCAAAGTATACAAGACTTCTTCATGTAAATGGTAGTTTAGGATGAGGGAGGTTTTCTTTAAAAATTTATTGTTGCATATTCGGAAGATACTGAACTCAATACCAAGTTTGTTACTTATCAACTGTTTAGGTTTCAGAGTAATATGGTTCACACCCACACACACACACACATGAACACAACCTCTAATGTTTCCCTATAAATTCTTCTTTTGTGTTCTGGGGTTAAAACATCTACTTTAGCTGAAATAGGTCAAATTTTTAGACGAAACGTAATATTACTTCACACGTGCAGGGAAAGTAAAAATTAATTCTTTATGCAGACATTAGATGCTGTTTTGGAAACGAAAACTGAATCCAAGACCCTAACGAATGTGTCTTAGGAGGCGGGTTCGAGAGAGTAGGTAATGCTTTAGAAGTATTGGTATAAATGTCTTACCACAGCAGACCAAAGGGTGACATAGGAGGTTTAGATCTTTTCCTACAGAAGGTAGAAGGAAGTATCAAAGGAGGAAATGTAAAAATACGCTACTAGTGATGGAAATTATGAAATATTAGAGGTACATGGATTTACAAGAAACGTGCAAGAGAGCGATAATAATAAAATAAAGTTTAACTTTAGTGAAACAGGACTGCTTAACTTTAGAGAATCCTAGTCAGAACAAGAGTGGAAGGAAAAACTGGAAAACAATGCAAAACTTTTCAGTCTACCAAAATTATACAGATAAAATCTGTCAAAGCATAAGATGTTTTTGAAACAAGTGTGACTTCGGTTAAAAATAGATAATATCCTGAACTATTATTTTCTGAAAGCAGTAGTTCTTTTCACACTAACATCAACGGTAAGTGAATAATAAAATAGGGAAATAAAGACACGAGTAATAATGTGTGCGTTAGATATATGAGATGGATCAAATAATCCTTAACCCTTAGAGTAATATTCCTGGACCATTTGAATTACTTCACTTGCAAAATCTATCTGATGGAATTTTAATTACTCTTATCATAACATTCAACTATACATTTAACTCTGAAGAAATACCTTCACTTTGGAATTTAATTTGCATATACCTTCTGTAAAGAGCAAAATAAATATCTCAAACTCCTAAAGATTATAAACCAATAATAATTATCTAGTTTCCTCAAAGAGGTTTTTGAAAAGACAGTAAATTATCATTGTATTCTTCTTAGGGTGGTAACCATATACAATATGGTTTCACGAAGAATTTCAAGCAAAATCAACATTTAGCTATTTTAATCGCAGAAATGCATGCTAGCCTCTTGAACACACATTGAAAGTTGAAGGTCTGTACAAAGGAAGAGCCTACGATTAAATGATAAGGATTCTTATTAATTGATTACAGCAAATCTTAAGTCCCCAAAACTGATAAAAATCAATGCTAACTTAATGATGGATAGAGAAAACAAGTTATATCCCAGCTGTAATAGCTCAGACGAAACAATTTCAAGCTTGAGATTACCACAAGGTGCTTCTTTGGGTCCAGAGTTGTATATAATATACACATTCAATTTAGCTAGATTTTTCACAACAGAGTTGCAAAGCCTTGCTTTTATAGATGATTTACTCATATATGCATATTGCAAAACTGATAATATTGACAATATTATTGAAACTTTCGAAGAGAGTGTTCTGAGGTTGACAAGGGTCTTTGAAGAAAAAGCTGGCATAAATTATGAAAGAGCAACTGGATGATTTTTAGAAAGGGAAGAAAATAATCAGTAAAACACAGAGTATCTCCAGTAAGGAGAATTTTCAATTAGTATTAGCAAGTAGACACTAAATAAAGACATAGTATATAGAAGAGAGTTATTAAAAACTACGTGAGAGAAGAAGAGGTGATTATAGCTCGTCATTCACATTTAAAATAATACGTGAAAGGTCTGGTAATTAGTAATTTATCAGCAAAAAACAGTGGAACAGGGTATCATAATTTAAGGGTAGTTACAGCATTCTATCTGTATCAAATTTGTACCATGAACACCTATAATCGATACCAAACTGCACATATCTCCGAGGGAAGCAAAGATTACTCTATGCCCACATAGAGAAAGGCAATATCGATGTGATCAGAGAGTAAATATATGTTGACGGCAGAGACTCGTATTATAAATATAGTTATCCCGTCGGTGTTATTTATATATCCTTAACAACACCCAAAAGTCTAAACATGACTGCATAAGATTTACTGAAATTTTAGTTTCCGCCTATGATTTCATCATATGGCAATGGGCGTCTATTACTACTTTCTTCAGACATATAACTAAATTCATTAGTGAGATATGGAGCTCCGAATTCAACAGATATTTCATACTCAGAACTTCACAAAGATGTGATCTGTTTTAACGATAACTGGCCGAAGTGGAACAACATGAGCGATCAACAGAAGCAGCTTTACAAAATATCGAAAGTTGAAACATCTAATGGTTTGTATATTCAGTATATCTTAGTGCAGCTTTGAGGTAGAATTAACGCTCGGCTAGACAGATAGGCTTTAGTGCGCACAACTGCATTGGTCATTAGCACGGTCAGCTATAACGGTAACAGCTGGACCATTATATTTTAAACAAGCAGACCATGAACACGATAATTTATTTTGTAATTTACGTCCTCCAACGTTAAGCCATAGCGGACGGTGAATGAATTGGATGAAATGATGCTCAAAAGAGTCCGGGGTCCATGGAGCTCAGAGTTACCCGACATTTGCCTTGAAGGATAAGGGAAAACCCCGGAAAAACCTTATCCAGGTGACTCACCCTGACCGAGATTCGAACTCGGGACCTCTTGAACGTGAGGCAGACACGCTACCATCTACGCTACCGAGGCGGGCTGACAAAATACTGTTGGAATGAATAACCTTGTATTACTTGAACAATCGTGCACTAAGCTTAAAAACTGATCCAAATGACTGAAAAACAGCTAACGGAGATTAGCTCCAAGTTAAAAACAATCAAGAACTCAATTAAGGGATATGGATTGGAATAGAATTTCATGGAGAAATGGTGAGAAAGGCCTGTTAGGTAATTAGTTACCATTGCTCCAGTCATGACTCCCTTATAGTTATGCTTGATTTTATTTGCATACTTCTTGTACTTGTACAAAAGATCGTTTAGCTTGTTTCTTGCTTCAGAATTTGTAAGTTTATAAATATGTAGTTAGATGTTCGGCTTTGGATGTAAACAACGGACAGTGCAGTATTAGATACACATCTTGCTGCATATTGTGACTCTGACGGAATCAATCAATCAGCTGGCGACTGACTGAGGGTCAGCACGATGTGTATCATTCGTGTACCTGTCCTACACGGACTTAACCACTTAATGACAGGATGTGTGGGTTTTTTCAGGGTGGTGGTTTAAATTAAGGTAGATGAAAAGAAGGGAGGTAGCCGTAGCTCCTCATAGTAGCCAACTCGGGTGGAACGCTATATGTGCACCGCTGGTGTGATAATTTCAGGAAGAGTTTAATTTAGAAGGTCTATTAATTTCTAGCAGTAACAATTTTGAGGTTGTAATAACAACTTTATGGTTATCGGGTGTGCCCGCATGCCATGTGGGAAGCCGCTAGAGCTTATAACGTCTTTCGGAGGTACTAGTGTTCCCTAGAGACCTAACCAGGGTGCTCTGATGTTAAGGCAAACTCGCGTAGAATTTGTGGCCCGGCGCCTAATGACATCTTCCACATAGTAGAGAGATGAGGCGTTATGAAAGTATCTCACGGGAAACCTCCAGCAAGCAGAATAGATGGCCCTAAGGCATCTATTTTGTACACTCTGAAGTTGTCGCAGATTGGTTCCTGCGGCCATGCCCCAGAACTCACACGCATAAAGCATGAGTGGAATAATTAAGGCCTAAAAAAGGCGCAACTTAAGGGGTGTCGGCATCCCTGAGCTCATCATGGGGTGAAACGAAGCCGAAGCTCCGCATGCCCGATGAGCCACCTCCTGGATGTGACCCCCAAACGTTAGGCCGTTGTCCAGCTCTACACCCAGGTACTTCAGAGAGATTGTCCACTCTATCCTTCTGCCAGAATAGTTAAATGCGTGGAGATTGGCGGGAAAGTGACGCTTCGAGAAGAGTATGACTTGGCTTTATTCCGGGTTGATGGACAATCGCCAAAGCCTACACTAGTCATGAATGAGGATTAGGTGTCACTGTATTGTGTTGAAGGCTCTGCGTGCGTTTCTATCTGTGTTGTACAGTAGTACGTGGTCTGCATTTTGGGCTGTGATGACGTGCAGCTCCATGGGGCGATCCGCCACACACACGCTAAAAAGTGTAGGGGATAAGACAGAACCTTCGGGGACGCCTCCTCTGATGGGTCGTCTGGTAGATAGCCTTTTCGCCACAGTAACTCTGAAATGTCTGTGTTTAAGGAAATAGTGTAGAATATGTATCATGTGTGAAGGAAGCCCCAGGGTGATTACTTTATGTAGGAGGCCTGCATGCCAGGTGGTAGAGAAAGCCTTCTCGACATCCAGAGGTACCGCCGCGGTGAATGCCCTTTCCTGGAAACCCAGGGCGGCGGCCTCCACCAGACGGAGCAGCTGCTGTGATGTCGAGTGCCCAGGACGAAAACTAAACTGATGGGGAGGAATAGTTTGAATGTCCCCTAGTAGGGGCAACAAGCCTCTCGAAAACCATCGAGAGGACTGACAGCAGGCTGATGGAGCGGTAACTGGAGGGGAGAGCCCGATTTTTACCGGGCTTCAAAATGCAAATCACCCGAGCCTCCCTCCACTGTCGTGTAAAGTGGCCCAGGGCGAGACACATGTCAAAAACCCGAGTAAGAAAAAAACACCTTTGAAGGGAAGGTGACGGAGCATGATAGGGGTCAGCCCATAAGGTCCCGACGCCTTTTTGGGATTTAGACGCCGGAGTGCGACCTGGAGCTCACTGGGTCTAATGACAGGAAGTCGGTCCGCCTCAGCAAGAGGACGTCGAAGATACTGACCAACCTCCTGCTTGACGCGGTCAGTGAAGTCTAGGTCTTGAGGGTCATCTCGTGGCCTCATGGTCCTCTTTAGGTAATCGGCTTGTGGTTCATACACCTGGCCTTGGGTGCCTTGTATAGGGGTGGTTGGTGCTCCTCCACGATTTCGGAGTCCTTTTGCGAGCCTCCACGCTTCGCCATTCTCAAAATTCACTCCAGACATCATCTCCTCCCACGCGCGCACACGAGGCTCGCGCAGTCGAAGTCGAACCTCTAGGCGCAAGCGCACGACCAGAACTTGATTATGGTGGGTGTGGTGTCGCTGATAGAGTCTGCGAGCCGCCCAAGAGCGGCCGATGAGTAGATGGGTGTCTAGCGGGATGACGTGAGAGTGTAGAGGTCCTGGAATGTGAACGGTGAGGTTACGAACAGTTCGTCCTGCGATGGAAGTGAAGGAAGAAGTCGCCGTCTCTAGGGTTGATATGTCTGTAATGTGTGGGTTTGGAGGAATGGAGTCATTTAGGCAGACCCGTACGCAATCCCAATCGACCTCACGGTTTTGAACCGTCAATTCATGGCTGACATCCCGTAAGGTGACCTCAGCCACTACTGGGTTGTGGTCGGAATGTAAGGCGCATTGTGAATTGAGTGATAAGTGAAATGGAAAATGTTTGATGATTGCGAAGTCGGTGACCGAATAACGGCCTTGAATTCGCGGGAAATGAGTGAGTTGCCAGGGACCCTCAACTCCCAATTGAGGATCTCCATCTATGATGCGGATGATTTCTCTGCCTCTTGCGCCTGTCCGGGGACCCGAATGCCAACGCGGGTGTTAAGCTTTCAAATCGACAGCCATAATGACGTTGGGATGTAGGGCGAGGATAGAGAGATAATCATTAGCAACGAACTGTTGACGAGGAGGGTGATATGCAGACACTACCTGGACTTAGGAACCGCCCAGGTTCACGCAGACGGCCGTGGCTTCAAGGGTTTGAAGAGCAGGAAGCTGGACAGATTTAAATTCAACCCCCCTCCTCACAAAGATCGCCGTGCCACCGCCAGGACGGCCCACACGGTCGACCCTGAGGCAGTGATGGCTGGAAATCCGGAAGGACATTTCAGGTCGGAGATGTGTTTCCGTTACCAAGATGAGATCCAAGGCAAATGACCTCGCAAAATGTAGGAGTTCATCTTGCTGTCCATTGATTCCACTCGCATTCCAGAATCCGAGTCTGAACGAGGTCAGAGACCTAGTTCGACCCGCCATAATGGCTCGCACGGCTAACTGTGGATAACAAGGCAAGCGCCTCCATGGCAATGATCAATTCGGGCTGCAGAATCCGTGGTTTCGAAGAACCTCACCACCAGTTCACAGAGACGCCGGCCGTGGTTCTGCAGCAGTTGCTGTAACCAACCTAGCATCTCTGATGCCTGTGTGGTGGGAGGAGAAACCTCATTTGAAGTGGAAGTTTTGGTGGGAGTGGGGGATGCAGAAGGGCGCCTTGTCGCCGGCCTACCTTTTGCCCGTCCATCCCTCAGCTGACGAGCGGGTTTGGGAGTACCTCGCCCGCTCGAAGCCTCGGAATCAGACTCTTGCCCTTGGAAGGACGTCTTCCCTGTGCTCTACTGGAGGGGGTGGTCTTAGGGGCTGCTTCTGTAGCATTAGGTGGAGGTGTGTGTTTTGCCCGTGATACCGCCAGCAAATCCATAGGCTTGCGCACCACCTCCGCAAAGGTAGGAACACCACGTGCTTTCTGAGTTGTACCAGAAGCAGCTGGCTGCACTGGTACAGCGGGGGCAGGATTCTGCCTAGCCGATTTTGGTGCTGGCTCCCTCCTAGAGGCTATCACATCCTTCCTAGTCGGGCAGCCCCCGTAGCACGCAATGTGATCACCCTTGCATTTAGCGCTGGTGGGTACCTCAGTGATAGCACGCGGACAGACATATTTTTTATGTGTGCCACCGCACCTTAAACAGCGTGGGTTACAGTGGCAGAAATTAGTGGAGTGTCTAAACCCCGGGCATCTATAACATTGTGGGAGCCGCCAGAGCCCTTTGCTGGTTCCAACTGAACCCGGAGATAGCAGATGGTTGTGACACCGTCCAACTTGATATCCCGGTCACTGGCTCGCTCCACCACTACAAGGAAAAGTGGGAGGGAAGATTTTGTTCCTTGGCGATCTGGAGCTGGCCTTGTCACCTGCTTAATCACTCTGGGGACGAGATCTGTCCTGATGTCTTCCACTGAGGTATCCACCGGCTACCCGCGGATAACCCGGCTTACGTCACGGGCCTTCTCTAGCCCAAAGGTGAAGTGAGGAATTCCTCTTTTCTTGAGGTGCTGCAGTAACAGGCTGTATTCTTCCACTGCTTTAGCCTAGAAGATGTAGCGGCTTTTGTTCCTCCGCACTGTGCATGTCTGCGCCAGGATCGGCATGACTTCTTTGAGGAAGCCAACAGCCGCGGAGAGGTCATCCACAATTATCGGAGGAACGTGTTTCCGTTTACCACGACCATTCTGACCTCTGCCAGCATTGGTAGGGGTTCGACGGCTGGACTGGCCAGAGGGCACTCCCTCTGCAGCCAGCCTCTCAGCGCGCTTGGATTTCCGTGATTTAACCTCACGAAACTCCCCCTCCTGCTCGCCATCCGTGGACATGTCCGAGGAGCTATGCTCTGAGGCAACCTCGTATGTCGAGCAGTAGCTGGAGTACGTAGTGGTCCTACCACTACGGCAAGAAAAGGAGCTGCGAACACTGGCACACTCGTCCTTGGAGTCACACCCCGAGTTTTCGCTTAAACGAAGAACTGGCTCACGTGAGTCACCCTGGTTGGTTGTTTCAAGAAGTACTACCTTGCCTTCTCCGTCGCGGAGTTGTTGGCGAGGTTTCCTCTTCCTGGTAGCACCAGTAGAGGTGCTAGTTAAGGACATTGCGGCCGAGTTGGCTAGCCCGTCAGGAGCAGAGCTAGTGGATGGGATGGGTTCCATCTCTAGTGGGGTTGCTGCCTAGGGTCAGACAGGTACTAAAAGCACTGCACCAGAGCTGGCTCTTGGTTGTCCCTCAAATGAAGGCAGCGTGTTTTCTCCGAGGTTCTCCGGAAGCAGATCCGAAGATGCAAGCCGCAATTACCGGAAACTGCCCAAAGGTCGTTTCCGCTGTTGCAATGCGCTGGCTGGAGAGGCTCTAGTCGGCACGTCCGCTCTGTACGGCTGCTAGAATCCGAAACCTTGGTGCATTCATAGGTTAGAAACCCGACTTGCAGAAATACAGTTCGTTCTTTATTCCCGTAGAAATACGCTTCGTGCACCTCTGATAACTCAAACACGCTCGCTAGCACTGCACCCTTCTGTTACAGCTTCCTGCCAAAAACATGATCCCTCTAGTCCAATGCATCACTTATACAGACACCAATTGCAGATCTAGAAGTTTCGGGGCTCTAAGAATTTTCATGGTTTTCTAGAAGTCAATGGGGGGAAGGGACGCTCTAGTGACCTGTGCTACTTTTCTCCCACCCCCTGAGCGAGCGCCAACCTGCCACATGAGTGGGCGTAAGCTCAGCGCTTCCCGTCTCCCACCCTACCTGCCAGCTGAGTCTATCGGGCCTCCAGTTATTTGGGTGACACTGCATTATGATTATAAAGACAGTGGTGCAGATATTGTAATTATTAACAATGAACAACATAACGTAAACAAAAGTCATTCCATGCAATTTGTAAGAATGTAGTTTGGGAAGATTTTCAAATTAAAAGAAATAATGCCTTTGGTTGTACATAAATAAGAAGTATACCTTGAGTACTGCAAAGATACAAACAATTTCTTAAACTCTGAATTAGGCTCCAAATAACATCTTAATTCATATCATACCGTTTAACTGCATAATAGAATAGAAGGAAGTATCAGAAGAGGAAACTTAAAAAGACGCAACTAGTGATGGAAATTACGAAATATTAGAGGTACATGGATTTACAAGAAACGTGCAAGAGAGTGATAGTAATAAAATAAAGTATATCCTTAGTGAGACAGGACTGCTTAATTTTAGAGAATCCTAGTCATAAACAGAGTGAAAGGAAAAACTGTAAAACAATGCAAAACTTTTCAGTCTACCAAAATGATACAGATCAAATCGATCAAAGCGTAAGATGTTTTTAAAACAAGTGGGACTTCGGTTAAAAATAGATCATATCCTGAACTATAATTTTCTGAAAGCAGTAGCTCTGTTCACGCTAACATCAACTGTAAGTAAATAATAAAATAGGTAAATAAAGACACGAGTAATAGTGTGTACGGTAGTTATATGAGATGGAGCAAATAATCCTTAACCCTTAGAATGACATTCCTGGACCATTTGAATTAGTTCACTTGCAAAATCTATCTGATGGAATTTTAATAACTCTTATCAGAACATTTAACTACACATTTAACTCAGGAGAAAGACCTTCACTTGGGAATATAATTTGCATATAACTTCTGTAAAGAGCAAAATAAATATGTCAAACTCCTAAAGATTATAAACCAATAATAATTATCTAGTGTCCTCAAAGAGGTTTTTCAAAATACAGTAAATCTAATTGCATTCTTCTTAGGGTGGTATGGGTTATGACCTATATACAATATGGTTTCTGGAAGAATTCATGCTAAATCAACCTTTAGCTATTTTAATCGCAGAAATGCATGCTAGCCTCTTGAACACACATTGATATTTGAAGGTCTGTACAAAAGCAGAGCTGCCGATTAACGGATAAGGATTCTGATTAATTGATTACCGCAAATCTAAAGTCCCCAAAACTGATAAATCTCAATGCAAACTTAATGATGGATAGAGAAACAAGTTATATCCCAGATGTAATAGCTCAGACGAAACAATTTCAAGCTTGAGATTACCACAAGGTGCTTCTTTGAGTCCAGATTTGTATATAATATATACATTCGATTTAGCTAGATTTCTCTCAACAGATTTGCAAAGCATTGCTCTTACATATGATTCATTCACATATGCATCTTGCAAAACTGGGAATATTGACAATATTATTAAAACTTTAGAATAGAGTATTCTTAGGTTAATAAGGGTCTTTGAAGAAAAAACTGGCATAAATTATGAAAGAACAACTGGGTGATTTTTAGAAAGGGAAGAAAATAATCAGGAAAACACAGAGTATCTCCAGTAAGGAGAACTTTCAATTAGTATTAGAAAGTAGACACTAAATAAAGACATAGTATATTGAAGAGAGTTATTAAAAACTACGTGTAGGAAGAAGAGATGAATATAGCTCGTCATTCACATTAAAAATACTACGTGAAATGTCGGGTAATTAGTAATTTATAAGCTTAAACAGTGGAACAGGGTATCATACTTTTAAGGGTAGATACAGCATTCTATCTGTATCAAATTTTTACCATGAACACCTATAATCGATACCAAACTGCACATATCTCCGAGGGAAGCAAAGATTACTCTATGACCACATAGAGAAAGGCAATATCGATGTGATCAGAGAGTAAATATATGTTGACGGCAGAGACTCGTATTATAAATATAATTATCCCGTCGTTGCTATTTATATATCCTTAACAACACCCAAAAGTCTAAACATGACTGCAAAAGATTTACTGAAATTTTAGTTGCCGCCTATGATTTCATCATATGGCAGTGGGCGTCTATTACTACTTTCTTCAGACATTAACCTAAATTCATAAGTGAGATATGGAGCTCCGAATTCAACAGATATTTCATACTCAGAACTTCACAAAGATGTGATCTGTTTTAACGATAACTGGCCGAAGTGGAAACAACATGAGCGATCAACAGAAGCAGCTTTACAAAATATAGAAAGTTGAAACATCTAATGGTTTGTATATTCAGTATATCTTAGTGCAGCTTTGAGGTAGAATTAACGCTCGGCTAGGCAGATAGGCTTTAGTGCGCACAACTGCATAGGTCATTAACAGGCTCGGCTATAACGGTAACAGCTGGACCAATATATTTTAAACAAGCAGACCATGAACGCGACAATTTATTTTGTAATTTACGTCCTCCAACGTTAAGTCATATCGGAAGGTGAATGAATTGGATGAAATGAAGCTCAAATTAATCCAGGTTCCATGGAGTTTAGCGTTTTACGAAATTCGTCTTGAAGGATAAGGGAAAACCCCGGAAAAACCCTTATCCAGGTAACTCACCCTGGCCGAGATTCGAACTCGAGACCTCTTGAACGTGAGGACGACATGCTACTATCTACGCCACCGTGGCGGGCTGACCAAATACTGTTGGAATAAATAACCTTGTATTTCTTGAACAATCGTGTACTAAGCGTAAAAACTGGTGCAAATGACGCAAGGAAAGGCTAAGAAAAATAGCTCTAAGTTAAAAACAATCAACAACCTAATGAAGAGATATGGAGTGGAATAGATGTCATGGAGAAATGATGAGAAGGGGCTGTGGAAAATTAGTTAACATTACTCCAGTCATGATTCCCTTATAGTTATGCTTGATTTTATTTGCATACTTCTTGTATTTGTACAAAAGTTCGTTTAGCTTGTTTCTTGCTTCAGAATTTGTAAGTAGATACATATGTCCATAGATGTTCGGCTAATGGATGTAAACAAGGGACAGTGCAGTATTAGATACACATCTTGCTGCATATTGTGACGGGTGGATCCTGTGCTCACTGCCCAAACGACAATGAGGAAATGGCTGGACAAATCTGCTGAAATCCCTAGCCCTGTCCCAAAGAAAAGGAACAAATTGGTTTGACCACCACTAGCCAGGTAGCTTTTGAATGGCAAGTTGATATTGAAAGTTTCAAATTTTTTGCATTTTGTTATTTATTTGGTTCTTATAGCTTTTAATTGTTTTACCCATTTGGGCTTATTTATTTTATTGTCATTTGGTTTAAGTTGGTCTGTATTTAAAATGTTGAATAATTTATATCTGGGTATTGCCATGAATTAGTTTTTTGTAAGGGCGCTGATGACCACTGCAGTTGAGCGCACTTATACACATATCATCATCATTATCATCATCATCATCATCATTATCATCATCCCTGTGGGAATACGGAAGCTTTAAGGTAAACTCTTATTTCGCCTTTTGTCTCAGTATTTAAGTTGGTTGTTAAAATGTAATTATATAATAGCAAATTTTGCTTGCGTTTATTGTTTTTGCGTTTATTTGTTAGGTGTATATCTGCAAAATAGCGTGTTAAATTGAATTTTTAGTTTGTAAATAAATTTAATTGTTTATTGATAAATTTAATAGATAATTTATTAATATTTAGTTATTTAAATATTTGGAATGTGTACCAGAATTTACGAATTAGTTACTGAGGTACACAGTTAGAGTTAGGAAGACATTAAACAAGAGTTAAAATTGTCTCAAGGGTATTGAAATATCTATACAGAGTTGCCAATTTGTAGGAAAACATTATTATCAAGGAATGTTTTCTTTTGAGATAAGAAGCAAATGGGAAGAGTCCTGGGCGTAAAAGTAAGGTAACTAATAGAACAGATAGGTATGGGACATATTTGGAGAAACGAGGAGTATTATTATATGGGCTTTTCGAAACAGGCAGAATTAAGTTTGGAAGATTTAGATAGCCAAGTTATATTAACCAGTGTAAGAAAGAGAAGACAGTGCGGGGGAGGGAGAAGTACATAGATGTGTGTAATAAGTCAGAGCGAGAAGGATTTGGCTGGGCAAGGACAGGAGTTAGAAATTTGAAAGGTATTAGGTATGAAAAGGATACTGGGAAATGCCCAATATGTGGAGAAGATGAAACAGATTGGCATAGTTTCCTTTATTGTAAACAAAGATATGAAGAGGACAAATTTGGCAACAAAAATGGGACAGTTTTGGGGATGGGGGAGATATTAATAATAATAAAGTAAATGTTATTGGTAAAAGGAAAAAAGAATGTAAGAAATATAGGTGAATATCTGGCGAAAGTTAGAGGGAAATGGTTAAGATTGAGGAAGAATAAGTAACAATTAAGGGCTGGAAAACTAGAACGCGGAATACAAGGGAGAGGAGGGTCATCAATACACGGAAAATTATGGGTAATGTGTATTTAGACCGAGATTTGGGGTAGGCAGGTAGGAACGGTATGTTAGATGTGAA
This sequence comes from Mantis religiosa, assembly GCA_030765055.1. NCBI lineage: Eukaryota > Metazoa > Arthropoda > Insecta > Mantodea > Mantidae > Mantis > Mantis religiosa. The sequence continues at coordinate 319,949,290 of CM060948.1, forward strand.
TAAGTCATTCTGTTATTGTGTAAAAGAAATGTTACAAATGTCAGTGTATCAATTAAATTGTATGTAGAAGAAAGATAAGAAATAAATACAAAAAATACTGAGGCAAAATACGACAGATTTTAACTTTTGATTCGTCTATGAGGTCCGACTGTGAGAAACTCTTAGCAAATAACGAATGAACCAAAGTCAAAGGCACTGTTGCCTTCTAATGTCAATTGTTTTAATGTATGATACGATGAAATAGTTTTGTGCAATATTTATATACCAAAACTACATGATGTACATAATGTCTCTTTATATATTTTTCTTCCCTTCTTTTCCTTTGCTATGTGCATATTTTACAAGTATTGGCCATGTTGGAAACAAATTCTCAAACTCCTTTACCTGGTGCAGTCTTTCAAAATCGAAACGACATGGTCCCAGATTTAACATAAGCAATCCCCGAATTTTCTGTCCCTCCATATCATCTCCATTATCATTTCACATCATCTCTCCTCAGGGTAGAAGTTTTTGTGGGGATATCGGCGCTGCATGACAAGATAATATGTTCTTGGTAAACATTTTCCCCTTTGGTAGGACGGACTCAGGCCTTCAGACCGGCCTGGAAGGCCATATCAGGACTACAGTAGGTGGGACGCCGGTTGTACTGCGCTGCAGGAAGAGTTTCCAACTGGTTAACTGTAGGGACCATACCTATCGCATTGTCGTGACTCATTTTAGCGGCCGCCTTCTGTCTCCTCTCGCCTCAGCGTTCTGCGGATGCTCCACTTGCGGCACAGGCATAATACATCTAGTGGTTGAGTAAATTATGCATTCTGTTTAGTTAGGCCAAGAAATATCTTTAAAATGACACTTCATTGAAGAATGAATAAATGAATGAAAATAAATGGGTTAAGCCCTTCAGGTCCCTTGCACGTAGGCCGCATATTAGTCCCATTGTGCCCCTCTTACTGGAGTGCTTATTCAAGTCCTCTGTCCTCCAAAAAGGACAGGATAAGGCTTGGATGAGCACTCCTTATGTCATCTGGATTCAGCCTGTCTCAGCCCAGAATGAAGTGCCTAAGTGGAGCAAGTGCTTCACATTCACACAAAATATGTAGATCTAAGTCCTTAAGGTAAAATAGAAATGGGTATTACACGATAAATATAATGTATGTCTTGAATACTTTCGAAATAGTTTGAAAAGCCCTCTTCATTCGAAAGAAATTTAGTATCAAATCATAAGAGACAAATAGCCTGCCGTGCTAGGGGTCGCGGGTTCGATTGCCGGCGGTGGGGATGGGGAGTTTTCTCTGACCATGATAATTTCTCATCTTCCCCAGAGTCTGGAAGTAGGAATGAGAGTGTGAATGTGTACGTGATCTAATGATTAAAACCCAACGAATACGAGTTAACACCTTCGATATGTTCCAAAGGAGAACGGCCGCCGATATGACCATTGTAGTTAAAGGCGGAGTATAAATGGAACATTACAAAAAAGAAAAGAAAAGTATCTTATGGTTCACCAGTTACGCAAGTCATTCAGAATAAAGAAAACATAAGAGCCTATTCTTAGAAAAGTCAAGTTTTTTTACCCATGGCACGACAGCCCTTAGTGGGCCAAGGCCTACCAAACCGACTGCCGGCCTCACGCCCACTTACGCATGGCAGAGATGGACGATCATCCAACCGATACGGGGAGGATATGTGGTCAGCATCTCGGCATCCCCCAGCCGGAATGTTGGTTTCCGTGACCAGGGCCGCTTACGTCGCGTAAGCTCCTCACTTTCCTCACGATGCTGAGTGGGCACCGGTCCTATACCCGGGACCGAGATCCGCATTCCATGGGTGGGACCGAACCGTGGCCAGGGACTAGGGCATGCTGCCTTAGCCCGCTACGCCACGGCACAGGACAGAAAATTCAAGCAATATATTTAATTTTCGAAAAAAAGTGTTAAACATTTTATATTTTAATCAACATCGTGGGACGGTGGTCGTATGCGCCAGCAGATACGTGGCTCAGTTGGTTAGACGCTGGCTTACTGACGCCAAAGTCGCGGTTTGGGGTATAACCCTGATCTAGACATATGCTTAAAGGCAACAGCGCTATCAGTAAATTTACTGGCATGTAAAAGAATTTCCACGAGTGTTGCTAGTAAACGATTTTATATATTATATTCTATCTCAACAGTCTGTCATCCAACTTGAAATGTCTAAACATGTACGTAAAACTTTATCATGGATATGTCTGAATGGCTTTCTCAGGGTTCCCGTTAGCAATACTTATTTGATATGTAATGATTTTAGTGTTCTGCAGACTAAATAACGCATCTTAATTGAAGCAGACTTTGACACTACACATGGTTAATCATAAAACTAATTGTCTCTCAGTAATGAGCTAAAATGAACTTGTGCTTCTTTGTTACTAATAACTTATTTGTAGAATATTAGTATTCTTTGTTACCATAACTATTGTACGTAGTTCAATTTTCTATATTTCGTTTTGTTTTATACAATACACCTTATATAATGCTAGTTAAATACTCCTGCATCACTACACAAGCTCAGATGACTTTACATTCGTTTGCATTTTGTTTTCGATATTTCATTTGTTTTCTCTTTTTCAGTATATATTCGTTTATTCATTCTTCCAACAAGTGTTACTGATTATTTGTACACCGTGTTTTGTTGGCTAACACTTTAAAACATAACATTCACCAAAAATAAGGTAATAACTCTAAATACAATTTGATATACAAAAAGCAAATATTCCATGAGTTACATAACATTTTCGTAAGTAAACATCTTTATTAGCATAGATTCCTGTAGAAGGGATGTAAAGCAGCGGTGGTCTTAGGTCGTATATTTACGGACGCTTAACCTCGAGTCTAATAAAGAGGCATCTGAAGAAAACTAAGCGACCTTTCAGGCCCTGTATAGAATGGGACACTGAGAACCACCGCATCTATAAGTAACATCAAGTGATCTGTTACAACAATATCCTGTTTGTTACAACAATTTATAATTGCGGGAGAACGTGAGCTGGCTGTATGTACCCATCAGACACAATGTGATACTAAACACATATAGGTATACATAAATAATTGATGCATGAATAATTACCTTCCTAAATCAGTGACTTATTTTATTGCACACCAAATGATATGAACTGCTGTGTGAATTTTTTCGCGATAGGTAGCCTCCACATTCCTTATAATTATCTATTAAGTGTTTCCTTTTAAATTTTACAGATATTTGTACATGTATTACAAATTTAGTCATAATTTTTCAGAAGAGTCTGTATGGGATTACGGATTTATATGGGGATAAGATAACTATTTTACTCTTTTTCGTTCCTTTTAGAAACATGGTAGGTGTACTCAACATTAATTTAATTTAAATAATAATTTGAGCTATGCGGTTCACGAAGAGAAATATACAGTACATACATTGACTTGTTTCTAAACATAGAGTACATTTTTATAAATTTTTTTGAGTTCAGAACCTCAAAACATGTATTTTGGAGAAATATTGTCCAGTTTATGGATGAAATTCAATGCCTATTCTACTTACTGTAAGTACGTAAATATTAGATAAAGTAAAAAATGAGGAAATGCCTTCAAAATTGGTTGTAGATGCAGTCGACGTACAATGACAACCTTTTTGCAGGTTGATGTGTAATTCAGTCACCAGTGTGTAATGTTACTTGCTTCCGGAAACTATCAAACTGAAAAGCTTGTGTTTCCTCTAGATATTTGCAATTGACTTTTCAGCCTAGTTCATAATTACGGACTACGACTGCATTTGGTTTCAACTTCAGTATTTCAGCTTTCAAATCAACTTGAACAACTTAATCGTCACCCATTTACCAATTCTCCAACCATTGCTGCATTTAGAGATCATTATTGTCTTGAAAGTGTGTTAGTTAATTGCAAAAACATATGTCAACATGCACCTTAACCTCATTATAAAAAGATCTGCAAGGGGCGCGTTGGCGCAGGTATTGATTTCGAGTTCCGAAGAGATAATAACGTATTTCATGAAAAAATATCCTTTATAACTACCATTCACGTATACTGCATGGTAGAATCAATATGTTACACTTTGTTTTATTGCTAACAACGAATAAAATATCATTTTCTAACTGCTTAAATGTTATCTATTAAAAATCTCTTCTAAGAATTATGTATCCCTTTATTAGGTACAGCGTTATGCTAAATGTAATTTCTTTAGGTTAAGTCATACTTTGTAAGTACTGCGTTAGTAAAATGTTAAATGAAAATAATTAACATGAATTTCTGGTTAACTAATAGTTGCTCTTGGTGACAAATTACTAGCAATTGGTTACCTTTCTTTACATAATAGTGTACAGAAATGTTCTTTACGACAATGAATTATAATAATGAATACCTCAGTTTATAATTTTAAAAGCTGTAACATAAAGTATATGCATACACTTTATTTGCTTTGGGAATATGATAGCACAACTATTACAAGTAATAACTTTCAACCATTATTAATGTTTATTGTTTATACAACAGTGTTATTTGTTTACTTTAGATTTCTTTATTCTTTCATACGGGCGTACGTGATATATAGCAGTCACTAGGTCGTTCAGTGCTTAACAGACCGGTGAATATTGTCACGCTACGGGAAGAGAATTGACATAGTAATCACGATTTCCATAAACAATAATTTTACATTCGTACATTTGTGGCTATATACAGCATACATACGAGCAATATACGACAGTATTGCTTCACAATAAGATATATTGTACATAAGTGGGCTCTTTGGTCATAAATGGCTAATTTGTAGTTGAAGGTCGTCCACATAATTTGAAATGAATATGTAATATGAGTTAACATTATCTTTTATTCTCATTTTATGTAAATATACTGAGTTTAGAGTATTAATACAATTTTTAAATAACCTATTTCTGTAATATTTGCTTTCATAATGATAGCAATTTTAATGTTGGCAATGCTACGGCGGCCACTGCGTATGAATAAGAATAAGAAGAAGTAAAACTGCAGTATATTGCTTGATGGGTTGATAGAAGACTCTGGTAGAAGCCTCTGAGCCCTATCCAATAAGAACGCTGGATTGTAGTTTCAAAGAAGATTATTTGCCCGCAAAGAGTTAATGGCGGTGGAAATCCAGTGTTTTTCGTGTAGAAGTGATATTTTTTGTGCACTAATCTATTAAATCCATTAAGTTTATAGATATCTTTATTGAAAAGGTAAAAAATAGCGGTTTGTAATCGATTTTTTCGCTAAAACACACCCTTTATATTTCCCTCTTGCCTCTTAGTAGGTGGTTGGCTGCTACGTATTTTAATATTTTACCATTGTACTGCCATCTAGGGCTGTTTCTTAAGAACTTGTTGAGGTAATGACAGTTTTATAGTTCATACAAAATTATCAATATCTACTCGCGTTGTGTGAGGAAATTTAGATATACGTGACAGCAACTGTCCGTCTCAGTAGTACTAATACAGACAGGTTTACCGCAATAAAGTTTCTCAGCGCACCTTATTTATATAGATAGGTTGCATGTTGTGAACTATTTCTGCATGTTATATAGAAAGTTAGAAGCGATACAAAAGAGAAGTGCAATTCGGCGATGGTATTACGCTCATTGTTGCAGGAATAGCAAGATGTCCGACGGAAAAGCTGTGATCTCAATTGCCGATATGTCGGAGGAAATGCAGCAAGACGCTGTAGACTGTGCAACACAGGCGCTATAAAAATACAACATTGAATTGGTATGACATTTGGTGTATTTCTCTTACCTGTAGCACGTGTATGACTATCTCTTAAACAGCAATTTCTCATTACAGGACATTGCTGCATATATAAAGAAAGAATTCGACAAGAAATACAACCCCACGTGGCATTGCATTGTGGGACGTAACTTCGGCAGTGTGGTTACCCACGAGACCAGGCAGTTCATTTATTTCTTCCTAGGTCAGGTGGCCATTCTGTTGTTCAAGAGCGGGTAGACAGAGGTGCTGTCCGTCCCATATACTTTTTCACAAATCTCATTGCCATGTTGGGGAGAAAAAAGAGAAATATGGATGGGTGGGTTTGGGAGGGGGGGGCGTTCTTAATGTCAAATTCACTGAATCTATTCTGACTTTACCACTCACATGTAGTTTCATATGTGTATCAAACTACTTTGATTTTATTTTAGAGAGTGATTTTGGAATTAGGGAGGAAAAGTAAATTAAGTTTCAGCTCTCCCCAGAAAAAAAAATCGAATTTTGTTGCTTTGAATGAACAAGAAGAAAAATTGAAACCCATCCCAAGAAATGCTGTTGAATTTTTTTTTGTTTGTTTTTTTGTGTGTGTATAAAGTTCTGAAAATGGTAATGATGAATGTATGTTCTGTTCTCTGCAATTAGAACACCCTTATTTTCTCCTTTTGTTTATGTAGTGTTATCCTTCAGCCTATATTAAGATAAAGTTAAAATATAATGATTATATATTTCCGGAGAAGATATGTAGACATTGTTGAAATATGTCTATCCAATGTTTAATAAGCAAAAAAATTGAAAATCTGAGTAAAGTTGGAGTGGTGTACAAAAACAAAAGGAGCTTCAGCATTTGCTTAGCAGGTATATGCACCATGAAATGGTGGCCCTTGAATTTGTAAATTAACATTGCTTAAAACTAAAAAAAAAAAAGTTCGGTACAAAAACATGCATTCGCACAACACCTACCTAGAGAGTCAGAAAAATCACATGTGCGTCTAATGTTATCACTTTTCTAAACATTTCACACAATTTTTCTGGTTGCTCTTTCATAATTGAGTTGGTGCTCTGTAGAAATGTACTCATTTGGAGATGTGTAAACAGCTCTTCTTCTGTAATCTGTATTATAATTATTATATTAACATAGAAGCAACATAATTAAAACTGATATATCACAAGTTTAAATACACTGGATTTATTGAGGAGTTTGACCCGTTTGCATCCTTATCCTAGTTAACATGAAGTTGAAGGCTGGTAACTTGTGAATGAGCATCTCTCAAGATACTGTGCCATGCTAACGGTTAACATGCAGCATATCAAAGCGGGTGAGAAGCTGAAAGTATTCAATGTCACAAAAAGCAACATTGTCACGTTTTATCCAAGTATGCGTTCCCACTACTTGTATGGACATTTCTTTAGACAACCAAGGTGAGCTATGAGAACCAAACAGTGAGAGAACAGGTGAGATGTTGCAACACTGTGTTGAACTCCACTTGAAGTTAATCTGCCTTTGCCATTGGCGGAAGTGACACGCTCATTGGTGTAATATGAAACATCAATGACTTCCGGGAGCAGTGATGTGTTTTACCTGAGAGGTTTCCATAAAGCATATGTTAACAATTAGAGCAGCGTAATAATACCACAGCTTGTGAATCGCTGATTGCATACAAATAAGTTATATTTGAAATGAGTTAAACAAAGTTGTGTTGAAATATTTTGTTTTCATGTATCAACTATAATTCAGTTAAAAGATGAAAATGGTATAGTGTGCAGAAATATGATCCATTGAGCAGTTAACCATTAGTTTTGGACGGATATTGTTTAGAACATGTTCTGTAATAAATTTTGTCTAAGACCAACATCGAAGGCATGCACGAGGGCTGATGGAACCTATCGAAGTAACCTTACAGTTATGCTCCTGCCATGGTTATTGGCATAAGCTTCTGTTGTCAACCTTTAGACCAACACCCCAAACATCTATTTTGCAGATGTTCGAAACTTGACATGTGCAGAGTACAAGTGCCACTCTTAGGAAGGTAGCAGCTTAACTGTAAAATCTGAAAATGAATATTCCACCAGAACCCTGGCTTTCAGTAAAGAAAGTTATTAGGTGGAAGTTGTATCTGAAACCAATGGCTCACTTTATAAGTGTTTTTGATCTTGCGCCTTTATGCAAAGACGAGGAAAAGTGTATACAGTTTCTGTGTGCTGAAGGTTAATTAAAAACGAGAAAATTATGCTGGGAGTGCGATGCTGTCCTACATCAATCAAAAGTACCCAGTATTGTTTAAATGTTCATTGACTACAGCTTTATTTTTTACTTATTTTTATTTTTTGTGATACTCCTCTAACGTGAAGTCATATCGAACAATTCTTTTTTAAACGTAGATAAGAGAAGACCCGGCATTGCAACAAAAAGTAGTGTAGTTGGATCAATGTTAGCAGTGTTGAAGTTGTCTGCTATTAATTTCGGCACGTGCCACTTCAGCAGGTTCCATCAGCCCTCTTGCCTGCCTCGGATGTTGAATTTGGACAAAATTTCTTATGGGACATGTTCTAAAGAAGAGCTGTATTGGACTGCTAACTTGTTCATTAAATGTTTGCAGTCAATTCTCAATACTACGCTCTAGCTGCTGTAAAATTGCAAGAGCCAAACTACAGTTAGTAATTATCTTGTGATTGACACATGTGCTGCTGTGTTACCTGAGGGGCTCTACAAGTGATAGACCAGTTGGATAATAATTCATTACTGTTGCAGCTGTGTCACTGACATTGAAACAGCTAGGGGTTCAGTGGATGTACTGATTTGATGTTTAGAATAACATTTCATTAACAGTGCAAGTTTCTTCCAATTTAGAAGCCTGGGTCTGCTGGAGTTTTGATGTCGGACACTTTGTACTACATGCTGTGAACATTATTGTTGGTGTGGTCTAAGTCTCCTTGGCAAAGTTTCAAGCGCAACTGAGATATCTTGCTAGAGGTGTCTTATTTATATGTGGGCTGCTCATAGCAAGAAATGTGTAGTGTTAATTCTGATTGTGGCTGTTGAAAGCTTAATACTCAAATATTTCATTTCTTGAAGTGTTTGGCAATAGTATATGCAGTAATTCCATAGGTGGAAGTGACAATGTGTCAATAAACCGACTATGATTAGTTTTATTCAGTTCCATAGGAGTTTAATCTCCACAAAAATGTGATAGCTAAAAACAATTGGTTGCTAGGGATCAGTTTGCAGCTTTTGTTTATAATGAGCTGCCAACTTGGGCTTTAGTTCCATATGGGCCCTAGTTAATAATGCTGGTAAAAGACCTTGTGATCTCAAACTAGAGCTATTCTTTAGGACATGTCGCATAAGAAATTTTGTCTAAGTCCAACATCGGAGACATGCACAAGGGCTGACCTGCCAAAGTGGCATGCACCGATGTCAACACTGCCAGCGTTGATCCAACAACTGCAGTACTTTTTGTTGCAATGCCGGATCTTCTCTTACCTATATTTAAAAAAAGAATCATCTGATATGATTATGTTGGTGGATGTAAATTACAAAAATATAATAAATATATTAAAATAAGAAAAGCTGTAGTCAATGAACATTTAAACAATGCCAGGCATTTTTTATTGATGTAGGATGGCATCACACTCCCGGCACAGTTTTCTTTCTTGATAAACTTTCGTCACACAAACTGCATACACTTTCCGTCTTCGCATAAAGGCGCAAGATCAATAAAACTTATAAAGTGAGCCATTGGTTTCAGATACAACTCCCACCTAACAACTTTCTTTACTGAATGCCAAGGCCCGAGTAGTATATTCATTTTCAGATTTTACAGTTAAGCTGCTACCTTCCTAACAATGGCACATGTGCTGTGCACCTGTGAAGTTTCAAATATCTGCAAAACAGATGCTTGGGGTGTTAGTGGAAAGGTTGGCAACAGAAGCTTGTGCTAATAACCATGTCAGAGCACTACAACTGCGAGGACACTTTGGCAGATTCTGTCGGCCCTCCTGTGTGCCTCCGATGTTGGACATAAACAAATTTCATTATGGGACTTGCTCTAAAGAATAGGTTAAAGTATTTATATGAAAGGGGAAGAACCAAAAAGATTTGCTATTTTTCCAGATTCCACTAATATTCAATTGTTTGCATTTCCCTCTACACATTTGAAGTGTTAAACAGAGTACTTTGTTGAAATTTAACAATTTCCTTAACCCATTCACATCATGTGATGAGCTGCACTGGAATGATGCTTTGTGGTGTTTAAATTGTTTGTCGAGTTCAATTCGCACACACGTGCTGTTGCAAACAAATGCATGGAGTTCAAATTGTAGGCATGGAGATGGCTCTAAACTATATTCTAAGGCAGTCAACATACCGCGACGCTGATATATACATTTCACATGGTTTTGCTGCTAAAAAGGTTTCTCTATTTAACAGTGTTGCATATCTCGGTAAGCAACATGGTAAAGAGAGCAGTGCAGGGTAATGAGGGAGGATTTATAAAAGCTTTTTTATAGTCCTTTCTGCAATGATAATGAACTAAGTCATTTCAGAATCTGAAGAACCCCAAGCAGTACAATGATACAAGTGATGAAAGCAGTAATCATGTAAGATTTTACTGTGATTTATTCAAGTGCAATTCTTATTTTGCTCAATAGATGGCCAGGCAATGTGCCATTCCATCTAAAAACACGTTTAATCCATGGGGAGTTCAGTTTTTTATAAATGCATCCTTACTGGTTGATTTTATACAATTATTTTAAAATTATCATGCAACACCACTGGTAGAGTATTTAAATTGGATTTCTCAGCAACTAGTAGGGTATTTGAATATGACGCAAATAGGTTAAAGTGTCTAGGGAGGGTGGATACATTAGACTTTCAAATTAATCACCTCATATTTTCCATCTTTAAATCATGTGTTTTGCATTTACTGTATTAATCAAATTTTTTGCAATTATTTTGTTTTTATATCCATTGAATCTATGGGCGCAGGTGCTCCACACAGCATTTCTGAGTTGGCCATGCAGCTGTAGGAGCTTAATCACAAAGAAGTTTCTAGTCAGTAATAAAAACGTGAAGTTTGTACTTAGAGGTCATGGATATTACTTGGAAGGAACAATATTCATTTCTTTACTACTACTTGTGACAAAAGCAAACCAGAAGCATTTAATTACTTTAGGAGTATTTGAAGTTGGCTGTCTTATAGAGCCTCATGACCACGCCCCTTTTTCTGCATGTTTTGTTTTATAGCAAAATGAACATGGCCTTTCAGCTATTGAACATGTGCATTGGGTATACTAACCTATAGTAAAGGATAAATTACGTGATTGACACATGGTTCTATGAACCAGTCAGTGAACTTTGTATCTCTCTGACCAATAACTTATAAACTTCCAACTCAGCCATGATTAGTAATGACCATCTGGAAGGGAGATGTGTCCATCGCAAAGTAATTTCTCCCCAGCTACAAGTGATAAAATTTGCTGGATTATTCTGTTATCAGAGGAGTTCAGTCTTGCAGATCTTAGTGCCATGCCTTATTATTGTTGCTAAGCTCTTCTTACCCCTTGGCTATGCTTTGCAGTTTATAGCTCTCAATTCCTTGACTATGCTTTACAACTTATTGTCCTCAATTTCTCTGCTGTGCTTTGCAGCTTCGAGTTCTCAACCCCTTAGTTATGTTTTATGGCTTACGGCCTTAATTCTTCGGGTTTGCTTTGTGACTTGGACTCTTAATGTCTGCTATATACTTTGTGATTTAGCATTTTCATATGTTGTAACTGTGTATAGGTTTGCATTTGCAAAACTACTTGAGATATCAACTGTTACGAAGCTTGGAAATTATGGGTTCTCACTACTACAGATAGTAAAAATGTCCAAAAATATTATTCTCAACTGTAAGATCTATTTGTTAGTACATGTGTATTTCTTGAGAAAATGCAGATGCAGGCATTATGTTCACGTTATGTACACAATTTGTAATTTGTTGCTGCCATACAATCCAACTTTCATGATTGAACCATAACATTTACAGAAGCAGAGACCATTTTATGTCTCAAAGTGATGGTGATTTTTGCTATGGACATGAAAAGGCATTATATAGTAATTTAAAATTATGGATTGAGTGCTTTATAGCACTATGAAAGAGCAGTGTTCACTGTGTATCCATTCAAATTGATGCTCCTATGCTGGACCGTTAACAAGATGTACAGCACCTCTAGTAAACAGCAGTAAATGGGCAATATGAACTGTAAAGCCAACTACCTCACTCAAATTGTTCATCCTGTTCACATATGGATATAAGGTGTGTTTCTTATCTTTTGTTATGGCTTATATTAAGTCCTGTACTGTGGTGTTGTAAGCTAGAACATTGTGCTTTGGTTCTCTGCCATGGAATTAACCTGGGATCGATCCCACCTTCGTGGGGTGCAGATTTTAAGTCCAGGTTAAAGGACAAGTGCCTACACAGCACTGTGAGGAAATTGAGGAGCTACGCAAGGTAACGAAACCTGGTGTAGAAAGTCAACTTTCCAGCTGTGCCGAGATGCTGACCACATCTTCCCGTATTGGTTGGATGATCACCCACCTTTGCCTTTCATATGTGGGTGTGAGGCCAACAGTTAGGCTTGCAGACTCAGCCCACTTGGGCTATTACGCCTTGGGGGGTTATGTTGTGCAGCTAAACCAGCATTTGTGATTCCTCAAATGAGTGAAGGAATTGAAATTGTAAATACTGTAATAGTGTTTCAAATGGGAATAGTTCTAGATGCGTTAGAGCTCTCAGCATTGCCACCTTGTTACCCCCACTCGTTTTATATTTCCCTTTCACTCGCACACTAATCTATAGACCGTGGCGCTAATTGGAAGGAAACTTAAACTGAATTTTCCAGACTTTAATAATAATGCAGTTGAAATCACAACACAGATATTTGCATATTATGCATATTTTAAATTTTATACTTGTAATTATAGTTTAAGAACAACAATTTTTCTAATCCAGTGGAACTGCCAGTGGTGCTCTCATATAGCTGTGAATGTCATTTTTATCAAAATACTATTCATCATTGTTGTCTTCATTGTCTTTGTATAGCAAATTTATGACGATAGGCTCAAAAATCTCATCATGTGCTCTATCTTTCCAGATGTCTTGTAGTTTAACTTATTGTCTCACCATTTTTACCTGCCTTGTGTTACCTTGGCAATTTCTTGGTGAATAAGTTGTTCAGTGTCAATCAGTTTAAAAGTTTTCTTTTTGTAACTGTTTGCTACATAGTTTGTGCCTACATTAACTCAATTGGATTGTACCGGCAGTGAAAAGGAGGAAGGTGGTTTACCTGTTTCATTTCAGTTGCAAATTGATCCAGCTGATACACTTTTCCCTGGTTGTTAACTGGAAAAACATCTGTATAATACTGCTTTGAACGCTAGAGTAAATAGAGATTAAGTACCATTCGTAAAAACAAACATAACGTGACAAGACATGGTCTGCCGATGTAGCATTCCTCAAGCCAGCAGGAAGTGTATTGTTTGTTTTTGCACAAATTTAACAAACACTTTGGCTCATTCAAAGCAATTCTTTTATCACATCATGTCAAGAGATGACTCAGCTGGACCTCGTCACACACCACTTATAGGGAATGCAAGATGACAGCACTGCAGGACTCCCATTGTTTGCTCAACTAGTAGAATTCCAGGACAGTCATCCCATTTGAAACAATAGTGTAGCATTGATCTAATGTCATTGAAAGGCTGTAATCCATCCACCCCAGTTTTAGAACGTTTTATTTAATAGGATGGGGACTGCCAACCTAAATAAGGAACGTTTATTGGTTTGGCAAGGTTTTAACTACATAGAAACTATCGATACCTTTGCAGTTGCAAAACTACTATTCACCTAGTATCCTAAAATTACGCCGTCTGTAAATATATTGCTTGACTTTCATATTCTCAGCTTTAGAATTCCTTACAGCTGCAGATTCTATGTGTGATGCAATAATACAAACCATTATCAACAGTTACTGATATACGACACTGGGAGGGAAACGTAACATGGAAAATGCAATAATATACTTTCACAGACACACTGCTGTCGTTAACACCTTAATGTTGTAAATTAATAAATTACACAATATGCAAATTTTTAAACCCAACAGTGTGTTCACATAATCAGGTAACTACATTGATGACATACATGATCAGAATAATTTGAGAATTTGTCTAAAGTAAATAAATGATATATGTAGTGGTCTATAGACAGACTGCTGGGTGTTAATGGGTTAACGTCTGGTTGATGCTTAGTTTCTCACCACTGCAAAGGCTAGTGATTAACAGTTTTAACCATGACTGTAGCAAGTGTTTTACAGTCAGTTTGGTTGATATAAGATTTTATATTAGCTTTTCTTTAATTCTTTTAAACTTGGCTCCACTGCCCTGAAGAATTATAACATGGAATGTTATTTAAATAATGCAAAGCTGATGCATTGAGAGAAAATGGTTAAGCCTTTGGCATAGATGGACGAAAGCCAAAATATCGTTGAGAGAGGTGGAATTAGATGACATGGCTGAGAGGTTAGAATACTTGGCTCTCACAAAGGCGACCCAGCTTCGATCCCAGGTGACTGTAAAGAGAGATTTATGGTGGACAACATAGCGCTGCCAATTGCACCATCTTTCTTGTCATTCTTCTCGCTCTCATATATATCATTCACTTCCTTCACCTTCACACCAGACATTGGGCTGATCACTTATCCTGGGTCTCTATCGGATCCAAAGCTTCAGTTCCTCAGGCCCAACCTTAAAAGGGATAAAGGAACAAGAATCCCCTAACACCACGATAGTACAATTAGGGAAGTTGAAGAAGGAATTAGATGAAATATTCAATACCAAAGCTGAGATTTGTATGATGGATCTTCCTGTTCTATGTAGTTACTCTAACTGAGCTACCGTGGAAATATGCCGATACAACAAATTATCTTGCTCACATTCCTTTCTAGTACACCACAAGATCTCATATAACATACCATGATGACAACTTAGAGGTTGCAAAATTCCCAGGTTTCATAACGTAAATTGTTAGATCAGTCTGTGGAGATTAAATTGGAGAATTTTAAGAATGTGTAATGTCATAAAGATTAGTGATCCAAGGAGTGAGGGGTGTAACAGTATTTTTATGTTCGTGGGAATTGTAAATATATATAAAAATGTATGTAGTTGTGTGATTGGCCGAAGTAGTGGTGTGACGTGGTGTGACGTGGTGTGATGACGTGTCAGTGAATCGGCCAATCACAAAATAAGGTGGGAATTGCTATGGGGACAAGAAAATCAATAATCTAAAAAAGTGTTAGAATCTTGTGTCTTGCTGGAGAACGAGGAAGTTGACTTAAGATGTTACGATGATTATAAAATCTCCAAGAAAATTATATATCATTTTGTCTTAATCTGTGAATCTATCATTTGGCGCTAGCCAGTATTACTTTTGATAGAAAAAAAATTGATTAAATTAACTATATTCGAGTAACTGCGCCGTTAGTGCTGTCTTATGGGAGAAACATGGCGACTAGCATAGAAAGAGCGATGGAAAATCATGATTCTGGAGTGAAAGAAAGTATTATACCGACCGCCATAATGGTGAATGAAAATAAAATCCCGTTACAAATGGCGCAGCAACGTGTGGGGCTCGAATAGGATAAAGAAGAGGAGATTAAAGCATCGTGCACTTCCATGAGAATTTAAAAGGAAAGAAGAAAGAAGAGAGAAGAAAGAAGAAAACGAGAACTGGTTTAAGTGAGTGAAAAAAAAAATAGTAGTAGTAGTAGATTTATGTTGTTAAGAAATCAGAAAATAGTTAAAAAGATGGCGAGTAGAAAAGAAATAATAGTGGAAGGAGAAGTTACTGATAGTGTAGGAATGAATAGGGAGGATGCAAGATTAAGCATAGATAATGAGTCAATGTTGGAAAGAATAACAAGAATGTTAAGTAATTTAGATTCTAAAATAGAACAAAATGCAAATGATTTAAAATCAGAAATGAGTAATTTAGATTCTAAAATAGAACAAAATGCAAATGATTTAAAATCAGAAATGAGTAATTTAGATTCTAAAATAGAACAAAATGCAAATGATTTAAAATCAGAAATGAGTAATTTAGATTCTAAAATAGAACAAAATGCAAATGATTTAAAATCAGAAATAGGAGATGTTAAATCTGAAATGAGTAATTTAGATTCTAGAATGAAAGATGTAAAATCAGAAATGAGTAATTTAGATTCTAAAATAGAACAAAATGTAAATGATTTAACTAAGAAAATGAATGATTTAGATGTAGGAGTAAGACAGGAACTAGCACAAAATGTGAGTAACTTAGAAATTAATTTATTACAGAAGTTAAAACAGGAATTAAAATCTGAAATTTCACAGGAGATTAGAGAAGGGAGAAAAGAGTGTAGGGATAGTATGGAAAGGCTCATGCAGATCATAGAGATTAATAAGGATGAGAATAGAAAGGAAGTCAATGAGTTGAGAGAGATAATTCAGGAAACTAGGTTAGGCCAGGACATTGTGAAACAAGAAATAAGAATGGAATTAAACAAAGAGTTAGAAACATTTAGGATACAACAGGCAGAAATAACACAAAAACAAAGAGAAGAATTAGGAGATAAAGTAGAACAAAGAATCAATGTAATTTGTTCTGAAATGCAATTACAACATGATGAAAGTAAGATACACCAAGAGGAAATAAAGTTACAAATTGATGAGATAAGTAAAGCAAAAGAAGAAGTAATTTTGCAAATTAAAGAGGTAAAAGAACATTTTGAAAAAGAAAAGGATAACTTAGGAAAACTGACACAAGTTGTAATTGCATTACAGGCTAGAAAAGTAAATAACGGGAAAGAAATGTCTAGAATTACAAATATAAACGATTGTGACTTACCAGGTGAATTAAGCAATCATCAGAAGTCTAGTGATGTAGTAAGTGAATGTAGTGATTTTGTGAGTCCAGATAATGATATTAATTATCACAGAAACACACAAAACATGTCCTCACACACACAACTCCACAGTCTAGGTCAAAATGAATGTGTACATTATTCACTAAATGATATTAGTCCACCAAGTTTTGATGAGGAATCAGGTGATAATCCAAAAGTATTTCTTAGGGAATTGGAAGAATATTTCCGTATTAAGAGAATTCCCAATGAATTTCGGATGGTAATTGTAAAACGTTGTTTGAAGAAAAATGCTCTTGAGTGGTTAAGGTTAACTTTGGCTTCACATGAAACATACAGTACTTTCAGAAATCTGTTTATAAATAGATTTTGGGGACCTGAGAGACAAAGAAGAATAAAAGTTGAGTTAGCAACGGGTAGGTTTGAGTTTAAAAAAGGGATTTCTATGACTGAATATTTCTTAAAATTAGCAAACAAAAGTAAGTTGATCAATCCCGAAATTTCTGAGACAGAAATTGTCAACATGCTAATACGTCATTATCCACCACATATCAGAGATCATTTAATTGTGGCTAAGCCTATCGATTTCTCTGATATGATTGAATTATTATCCGAATTTGAAGCACATAACCTCATTAATGATACTACATCCTGTGATGGTAACTATAATAACGTCCATATTGAGCGAGGAAGAAATCGACAGGAATCACAACCTACAAATAATAGGAATAATAGGACGAGTTTAAATTGGGGCGGGGCACCCGTGAGAAATCAAAGATTTGAAGGAAGAGGTTATGATCCTAGACGAACTTATGAATCTGTAATTCCCGGAACAGGAAGTGGAGTTCAAAATAATGTGCAAAGGAATTATCATAACAATCAGTCGACGAGAATTGGAAGAAATGATCAAATAAACCATGTAAGATTTTATCGAGGAAATAATCAGCGAATAAGTAATTTTAATAGGGGTAGAGGTACTAGTTTATTTAGTGCAAATCAAAGAGATTTTAGGGGTGTGAGATTTGAAAGAAGTAATCAAAATGAAAGAGTCGAAAATACACAAAGCACAGAGAATGATGTGAGTATAAACGATAGCACCAACCTAACCAACAATGAAAGTAATTATCAGAGGGAGATGGAAAACTAAAAACCAAATCATTTTGTGCTCTGGAAAGTGGTTCGGTGAGGATGGCACAGGGCGAATTGAAAGTTGAAGATAACGGAAATAAGCTCACTCTCTTGCAGAAAAATAAGGAATTAGTTAACCCACCTCAGATAATTATTTACCTATGGGATAAAGAATATACAGCCTTGATTGATACTGGAGCCAGTTCTACTGTGATAAGTGAGGAATTGTTTAAAAATCTGTTAGCTAACTATAAAGTGGAATATTTAAATGTGTGTAACGTTTACTGCAGTACTGCAATTGGGAAGAAAAAGGATAGGATTAAATATCAAGTATTAATTAAGGGGCGAATAGGTGAATGGAATTTCAATTTCATTGCGTTGGTAATTCCACATTTGGCAAGAGATGTAATTGTGGGAAATGATTTATTATATGAATGGCAAAGTGTATTGAATTTCGAAATGCATGAAATGAAGGTTAAGACAGAAAATGATTTATTAGTAATAAAATTATTGGAAGAAGATGGAAGAAAAGAAGAGAACAGGGATAATATAAATAATGAAAGGTTTTTTTGTGGAAGATATACTTTTGCAAGAAAATGATAATATTGAATACGATGAAAATGAAAATTGTGGGAAGAATTTAATTATTGATGGATTGCAAAATAATGTAACTGACCTTGAAAAGCATTGTTGCCAATTATATACAATACAAGATAAGAACGGCGGAAGCCAAGTGGAGGAAGAAATAGAATTCCAGAGAATATTACAAGTAAAGTTAGAAAACACATACAATTTAGACCAAGCGAGAAAAGAACAGTTGAAATTGTGTATATTAAAGAATAGAAAAGCCTTTAGTTCAAAACCTGGACTGTGTAACAAATACACACACACATTTAAAGTGAATGATACTGCTCCCTATACACATAAAAGCCGACCTTTACCCATAGCTATAAGACAAGCATTTCTAGAAGCAAGTGTGGATACAAGAGATTTGTAATCAACGGAGTACTTATTGTTAAAATAGTTAAATAATAAAGCATGTATATTATTGTTAAATGTCAATATATTGTTGTATTTTAATTAATGTTCATTTATTGTTGTGTTTTATGTATGTTATATTTATGTTACAGTTCATTGTTGTAAACGAAATTGTTAATTGGGGCCATTCTTCGAAATATATGGAAACAGATTGTTAATTCCTTTATTTGGTTATTTTCCATATATTTCGAAGAGGGGCATTTGTAACAGTATTTTTATGTTCGTGGGAATTGTAAATATATATAAAAATGTATGTAGTTGTGTGATTGGCCGAAGTAGTGGTGTGACGTGGTGTGACGTGGTGTGATGACGTGTCAGTGAATCGGCCAATCACAAAATAAGGTGGGAATTGCTATGGGGACAAGAAAATCAATAATCTAAAAAAGTGTTAGAATCTTGTGTCTTGCTGGAGAACGAGGAAGTTGACTTAAGATGTTACGATGATTGTAATTGTAAAGGAAAATTAATAAGATTCAAAAAGTGTTATTCAATATTTATAATAGATAAGAGTGAATCATAGTTTATATTATATAATTAAATAATATATTACAAAATTGGACTCATCTAAATTTTTTCACCAAAAATCCGCATCCACACCTGAGAAAAGATCTCACGACTCTCAGTAGATTAAAACTCGACTTGGATCTTACAAAAAGTTGGCTTGCTTCTTATTAGTTGAAGATGAACGAAAATAAAATCCCGTTACAGGGGCAAAGGGATAAGAAGTGCTACATTTGCAGGCCTCAGCTCAGAGTAAACACAACTGGATATTTTCTTTACCTGACTACATCCCTGATGTCCTGCCTACTTGTTCTGTAACAACAGTAAAACCTTATTAATCTGGACCCCTTTAAACTGGATTTTTCTTAGGATTACTATGGAGGAGGTTCGGCACTGAAACCTGTGGTTTATTGTACCTAAGAACCAAGTGGGGCATCCCTAGGAGGAAGGATAAGGCGAGAGGAGACAGAGGGCAGCCAACCTAAGGAGTCACAACTGCGCTGAGACACCTGCCGACACTGTTACCCTGAAGGAAACCACCAGATGACAGATGATGTGAAATGGTAATGGAGATGAAATTCAGGGACAGGATATTTGGGGGATGTAATTATTCTTAATCCAATATCTGGACAAAACCCATGGGTTATGTTGGTCACGGAAATCGGACTCGCACCTCCTGAATGCACACCACAGATGAAAGCATGTGAGCCATCCCGCTTAGTGGATTTCGCTTACTCTGGACAAGCATCCTTAAAAAAAATCTGCAAATTGCTAACTTAAATTATGAAAAACTGAAGGAAACTGTCCATTTTTGCACAGATTGTACAGTAAGAATTTCTTAGGAATACCAGGAATATATTAGTGACAGTACAATATGCTGTCCTTCCCACACCCTTGCTGTACCTCGATAGAACTTGCAACTGTTGCCTGAAGGATCAGTTTAACATTTGCCTTTCTCAGTCATTAAGCTACAGAAACAATTAGTGTGCAATGTTGCTTGGTAAACCCACAATCACCAGGGAAATGCAAGCATAACTCGCTTACAATACATGAGAACTGAAAATTATCAAAAGAATTGAATGTGTTGGCATTCTTGTGTGTGTATGTGCAGAATGTGTGTGTATGATTTCAAATCCATGATTTTCCATTTTGCAAGTGCAATAATTACCATTTCAAACTCTACATTAGTAATGCATGGAAGAGACTTTTGAATGACACAAATACAGTTCAGTTAAATGACTTTCACCAAACACTGGTTGGGTTGGCGAGAAATCTGTCACAGTAGATGAGAACGAAGATGACCCAGACTTTACATCATGACTGACGAAGAAATTGTGGAAAGTGTTAGCAAAGCAAGGGACACTAGTAGTGAACTTGAGGCTGAGAATGTGGATTTTGGAATTGAATTAACTGTTTACCAATTTGTTGAATAATCTTTTGTATTTCTTTAATTTTTTTCCATTTTAGGGAGTGTTAAATTGCTTGTATAGCAGCCTTTGAGTCTGAAAGAACTCATTTATGTAGTCAAGGAAATATGTTTTGCAGTGATAAATAAACAGCTTATATTTCTCATTCAAAATTTGTGACATTTTTCCTACATTTCTATAAAAAGAAAAGAAGTGGCATATACCACCTGCGCCTGTTCCAACTTTCGTATCAGAGAGGGAACCATCTATATGTGTCCATTCTTGAGTTGGATATTTTAGATTTAGAGTTTCTAGTGTAAGAGTTTTAGCTGCGACAGGATTATATAATAAAATAAAATCAAATCTTGTGTCAGACATTTTAAAAAGAATAGTGTAGATTGTCTTACAGGTTGTAAAAGTAGTGCCAAAATGTATGCTTTTGCTCAAAATTACTGCTTCCATTCCATAGATCACTGGCCCATTTATAAAATAGTTTTGTGGCATATCAATTACTCCAAACGAAGGTTTTTTTTGTTTGTAATTTACATTCTCCAACGTTGTCATATTGGGCGATAAGTGGAAGGGATGAAATGATGTTCAAATGAGCCCAGGGTCATAGAGCTTAGAGTTACCTGACAGTCGTCTTTCAGAATAAGGGAAAATTCCAGAAAAAGCCTTATCCAGGCAACTCAACCTGACCGAGATTCGAACTCGGGACCTCTTGGAAGGAAGGGTGCAACTTCAAAATCCTTTTTTTTGTTTTTAATTTTTTATATAACGCTTTATTACTTATAAAGTTTCTAACAGGTTTTATCATTTACAAAATGTTGATAGCAGTGACAAACCAAAATATACTGACAACATGGGAGAACATATTCATATGGAAAAATAAGGACTGAGTAATGAACTTTGAAATCCCACCAGTAGATACTTTGACAAAGAAGTTCATAGTTCCACTGCCAGAGAAAAGAGAGTAGACGACAACAGACGCTAGTTAGAGGGAGGTTTAAAATGGAATCCCTCGATAATATTGTGACGTAAATATTTTGAATCATTTTTCAAAAAGACAAAATTGGTAAAAATTGTATACTTGGAAGATGGAATAACATCGGTACATGCGACATCCAGTCGCGTAGGTTTGCAAGTCATGCTGGGTTGTTAGGCGGAGGTCGAAAGCCTTGCTCACATAGCTGACGAAGCAGTGAGTCAGTCGCTGCTTCGGCATATTTTCGGCATTTAAACCCAGGGGTTTTGGCCCAGGCGGGAGTAGTCTAGCACATGCTACTGGAATCGCATCGCCCGATTCTCTGACGGCCATGTCTATAATCTGCAAGAATGATCATCATAAAGCTAGGAGCAGGAACCTTAGTCCAGGTAAAAGCCACAGTTTTCCTCGTATAGATAATTTCTTTTGGTTTTGGGTAGTTTCTATAGTAGTTATCATTCCGTTGTAGATTCTAGAATAAATACTATTTAACCAGAACTACATGTCACAATTTAAATGAGGCCAAACCTGCCTGGTAACCCAGACCTTGTTAGGAACATCTCCTTCCTGAGCTCCACCCCCCTTCTAGTGACATTCAATGGAAAAGTGTAATTTACCTGCCAGTTGGCACATCCATGAACGTTACAATATAAAAATATATGAAGTGTCAATAAGCCAACTAAAAATATTTTTTTCAAATAATTTTGACGTCACTGTTACTAAATTCCTCCAATCATGCATAACATGTTTTGAGATTCCCTGAATCCAGAAGAAAAAGTATTTTTTGAACATTATGTGAGAGAGGGAATGGCAAAAGTAAAGTACAGTGTGTGGTGTACTACCAAACTTGGTATTTAAATGCAACATAAAAGATTTTCAACAATATGCCCTCACCTCAGACTACCCTTAACAAAGAAAATTACTTGAAGTAACCCTTATTGGTCCTGTGCCATGGCATGCATTAGAGCATTGTTTGTTGGTACCCTGCCACGGAAGGTCCCTGGGGAATGCAGATTTTAAGTCCCAGTTATAAGGCCAGTATACACTCAGCATTGTGAGGCAATTGAAGATCTAAGCTAGGTAGCTCACCTTGGTTTAGAAAGCCAACTTTCCAGGTAGCAGTTGCTATGATCCCCTCCCCGTATCAGTTGGATGATCACCCACTCTACCTTCCATATGTGGGCGTGAGGCTGGCAGTCAGGTTGGCAGGCTCTGGCTCCCTTGCAGGTTGTTATGCCATCGGTTATGTAACCCCAATCAGTACAGTGGTAGATATTTTGTTACTTCCTTACTGTTTTCTCAGGTGCTGCACCCCTTGTTATCCTGAACAAGTTTTGGGTTAGAAGTAGTGCAGAGTACTTGATTCTACTATGAAATTAGGAAGGCTATGGCACGAACTGAGACCAGCTGAATGTTCTAATCTGGTCATGGCCCAATAAACTACCATTATAGTTAGGTGGAATCAGACTAAAAAATTTAATGCCATAGCCGGCATTTGAACCACAGATCTCCTGATATGCATCTGGTTGCTCTTAATCATTGGCCAACACGACATTAAAGACTTCAACTGACTTGTATTTTCCCGGTAAACCACTAGGAACTCTCATATACGAGATACACACCATGTGTGTCGATGCATGACTGGTAACTCTAATATCTATATATCCTTTACTCATTTAACCATTTCATTCATTGTCAGATATGTCTTAACAGAGGTTTTCTCTTATCCTGTAAGATGAATGTCTGATAACTCTAAGCTCTATGTACCCTGTACTTATTTGAACATCATTTCTTTCATTGTCCGATATGACTTAACGTTGGAAGTTTTCTCTTATCCTGAAAGATGAATGTCTGGTAACAAGCTCTATGTACCCTGTACTCATTTGACCATCATTTCATTCATCATCCAATATGACTTAACATAGGAGGTTGTAATATGCTATTATCTTGAATAGGTAGACTGAGACTGCAAATTCTGTCATAGGTGGGATTTCAACCACATATCTTCTAATCTTTGTCAGGTTGCTCTTAACCATTGAGCTACCATGAGAACTTGCCAGCATGTCATTAAATTCTCCAACTGACTTGTGTTTTTCGCAGTAAACCACTAGGAGTTCTCATATACATGAGATACACACCATTTGTTGCAACTTACTATGCT
The DNA here is from genome assembly GCA_030765055.1 of Mantis religiosa. Lineage (NCBI taxonomy): Eukaryota > Metazoa > Arthropoda > Insecta > Mantodea > Mantidae > Mantis > Mantis religiosa. The sequence goes on from CM060948.1 coordinate 319,973,190, forward strand.
GTAAGTACTTATTCAAACTTTGCCATGCACACAGTTGTGGAAGAACAATTATTTTGCATCTATTAGCCTAATGTTCTTTTCTATCTTTTAATATTCATTGATTATAATCTCCTTTAAGAACTTCATAGGCTACGTAGAAAATGAGGCTAGCTGCAGTGAAGCAGTAAATATTACACACATATAAATATTTGCCACTAAGGCTCCACTTATCTTAAGAGATTGGTATTAATACTTCTTTCCATTAGAAAGAAGTATTAACACCAATTTCTTAAAATAAGTGGAGCCTTAGTGGCAAATATTTATATTTGTATAACTTCATAGGCTGTTCATAGAAAATTCAGTGTATGCAGTTTACTTATCTAGGTAAATTAATCAAAGGGTTAAGGTTATAATTAAAAAGTATAATACGAGTGAACTGACAAATACCAAAAATTTTCTTTCAATGTGTCGTCTCCACTTGAAGGCATTATCAAGAAATTTTCAACTAGCTAGAAATTTGGTGTTCCAACTGATCATTGTTCTCCGGAGATGAGACATCTGGCCATGATCCAATGAGGCTAAGGAAAATATTTTCTTGCAATGGAATATTGAAATTCATTAAATGTTTTTGATAGAGTCAAACTGAAAAATTCAATGCCATGGCTGGGATTTGAACTACGGATCTCCTGGTTTCTGTTTAGTCATTAATTAAATGTTTTAGATTTCTCTGTATAAACGTTTTCACAAATGTTTAATTCTTGATTCAAGTGAACTGCTTTCAGTAGTTGGATTTTATGTTCTATGTTGTAATTATGATCCCAGAAATGTGCTGCTGCTACAGATTTATCTATTTCTTTTTGCTTGATGTTCCTAAAGTGCTCTTTTAATCTGGTTACATTTTACGTTTCATCTTTCAAATATATATATATATATATATATATATATATATATATATATATATATATATATATATATATATATCTTATTGCAGACTGAGCAATTAATTCTATTAATGTGAGATTACTTTACCAGAGGAATTTTGTATATTTTTTGTTTTTTGATGAGGTTTCTGATATTAAATTTGTCTATTGGTACCAGCTGATATTAAATTTATGGAAAATATTTTGAAATTTGTAATTTGTTGTAATTTTTTTCCCTAAAAGCTGTTAAGGTGGTGATTTCATTCAACTGTTTTGTCTGCTGAACGTTTATATTTTGTCTACCAACTTAGTCCTGAAACTGTTTGTTGCCATCGTTTCTATTATTCTTGTATATTCAGTCATGTATCCCTTATCATTTATCTGAGAATTATATTGAAAGTCATAAGAAGCAGTTTTTAAAAATGTTAATCTTTATGTTTTATATGAACAAGTACATCATTATAAACTTTTCTGATCACTTTTCAGTTTAGCCTCCATTTCTTTACCTATTCTGCAATTTTTAAAACATTCCTACGATAGAACTTCATGCCACTTCATATTCTGGCATTTATTTCAGGCTTGTAACGATGGAATAAGCTTTCATTGAATATGAAAAAAAAGAAAAATTACTAGTGGGAGCTTTTTTGTTCCAATGGGTATGGAAGTTTATTGGTTGGTACTGACTGGAAGGCCGGGGGTCAAACTGTTCATTTCAGTGTTGAACACATAAGTGTGCTAACTCATGTATTTTATTTACAATATGTTTTGTGCACATTTATCTATAATATAACTTTATATATTAAATAACTTTCATAGTAAACTCAAGTCACAATGACGTGACTATTTCCAGCTGACAGTTTTAAATGTACAACTTTCTAAATTCATTACCTTTATTTCAAAATTTCTGAAGAAGGCTTTTTGTCGGAAAAAGTATTTGTAGTCAGTTTATTAACACTTCATCACTTATGTTTTTATATCGAGAGACTCAAATTGAGGCAATATAATAAAAAAAGGTAACTGACAAAGTGTTAATAAACTGACTACAATAAGTTTTAACGATTAATTTTGACGTCACTGTTACTAAAATTCTCCAATCACGCATGAGGTTTTTGGTTATTATTCTTGTGCTCTTTGGTCAATAAATGCAGGATAAACTTCTTGATAACCTAACTTATCTCTCTTACAGACCCCTGTCTTGTCTTCAACTCTATACTTGTTGTGTTCCATGCAGGAAGTTTGAGGGTGACCTTTAAAATGTTTCCCTAACACTGCGGATTTTTCTGTAGGCATGTTCAAGTCTGGGGTAAATAACAGCATATTTTTCTTTTCTCACGGAACTCAACTACAGCATAATGTCAAATCTAAACATTGGTGTCTGTTTTTTTGGAAATACTGCTGAGAAGCTTAGAGTACAATGCTGCAGTCGTTTTTGTTACTTTATTTTTTAATTTGAGTTTTAACATTGGGTTGCTCACAATTTTCAGCAAGACCCTCATAAGAATCCTCTTGAATGTGACACAGCATTAGTTTTTCCTTTCATGCTAGATCTAATACTAATGGAAGAGGTAAGAAACAATACAACTCTTGTGCAATTATTATATTATTTCTAAAAAAGTTACATTTATCATAATTTAAATCCAGAGTGTATTGCAACTATACCAAATGATAGATTCTCATATGTTACTTGTCTAAATCCTGCTGCTTGGATCACTGACTTGAAGTCTTCCTGTAAAGAAACAAACTGAGATTAGCTTGAAGAATAAATTAATGTATAGTAATTAGAAAAATGAGTGCCTAGATAGCTTAAACTTGTTACTTACACTCCAAATACACTACTGTTTGTGAAAATTGCAACACCAACAAGGAAATACATGAATTCAATGAATTTAATACTACAGGTTACGTGCATGACAATTAGCAAATGATTCAGTTTTCAAGTCTGTGTATGACCTTTGAGCCCTAATAATTTGTGTGGCCTCCACAAGCTGCAATTAGAGCCTCTATACGACCTGACACTAAATCAGAAAGGTTCTGAATATGTTCCCGAGGGATTTCCCTCCATGCAGGTTGTATTCAAGCCAACAACTCTGTGACACCAGTTACAGGAGGACCATGACACACCAGGTGCCAACCAACCAACCATGTCCCAGACATGTCAGGCAAACGTGCAGGCCAAGGAAGCAATGGTAGCCAATGCTCCTCGAAGAAGGCTTGTACATTCCTCGCAATGTGTGGCCAGGCATTGTCCTGTTGAAATATGTCCTGAGGAGATGTCTGAAGCAGGGGCATACTGGTTGCCCTCAATTCGTAGGATATTTGCATAGCAAGTCAGTTGTTTCTTAGAAAGTCACACAGTTTGGAATTTTAAGACCAGCATATATTCATCAGTTTTAAATATCTGACTTACAATGAATTGGTAATGAAACAATCTTTACCTCTATTAACAGAGAGAACTTTCATTAACACTTAAAGCTTTCATGGCGAGTGTTATTGATTAAAGCTGCACGGGTCATCAACCATGTCAGACTAATTAAATTCAAGTTTTCAGTCATTCTAAGCTCCATAGCCTTCAGGAACTGAATGAAAATGATCTTTAAAGATCATCTTTGAAGGTCATTGAAAATGATGATGCATATTTTCTCATGTGGCCAGGGCATAGCACTCTGTTATTGGTCTGGCTGGTTAACAGGAAGGATGAACTCATGTTGTTTAAAAGTTTTCTGCGCAGTCCGTCACCTGGATAGGGCTTCTCCCATTTGTGTTTTCTGTGCAGTCCTTCATCTGGTTGGCATTTTTATTGCAAGTATATTTTGTTGCTGGAGCCCAAGCTGTACACAACTCAATTCTACCGATGGAGTTTATCTCAATGGCTTGTTTGATAAGTCTATCAAAATGCTTCTCTGAATGTTCCAAACAGAGCACTTCTTCCTTTAGAGGTGGACTACAGAAATTAAATGTTAAAAGCAATTATTAAAAATGTCTAATAGGCGATATGCAGTAACAACTACGCCAAAAATATCTTCAAACTGTTTAATAGAGTTTGATGTTAACGGAGACCATTCTGATCTTTTATTTGAAAATTTGCATCAATGAACTAATAGATTTATTAAGCCATTAAATGTCTGCCCCAGACTCTCCACTGGAATGCTAGTGGAGGAGGTTCCCAGAAACTAGTCTTTAATAAATATGACTAAGTACAGAAAAAGATGTTTCAATAATTTGTTGACTCATCCTAACCTTAGGATTAGGCTTTAGTAACTAGGGATTCGGCACTGAAAACTGTGGTTTACTGTACCTAAGCCCTAAGTGGGGAGAAAGGATGATGTGAGAGGAGACAGAGAGCCACTTGCCGACACTTATACCCTGAAATAGACCACCAGAAGAAACATGATGTGAAATAATAATGGAGATGAGATGGAGGGACAGGAAATTCGGGGAATGTAATTAACATAACCAGCATTTGCCTGGCGACCTGAGAAGGCCCCTGAAAAAACCCATGGGTGAGGTAGGTCAGCCACAGGAAACAAACCCAGGTCTCCCGAATGCGGAACACGGAAGAAACCTTCTGAGCCATCCTGCTCAGTTATCTGGGCTTTAATCACTTTGAATATTTAAGTGCAGAAAACAATGGTTCCTGATCATACGAGCATCATTCTTTGTTGTTGTTGGATGAACCTCTGCATAAGCAATGACTGATGTAATTTAAACATTTAAAAATATTGTAAAAACTATTTATAGTTGGTTTATTGACACTTGTCACTTATTTTTTTATATTATTGAGGGACTAGTTTCAAAGGCCATTGCCTCCATTTTTAACCTCTCTCCAACTGGCATCTGTTGTCATCTGCTCTCCTCTCTCTCGTAGTGGAAGTATGATCTAATAGCTTATTTGACAAAGAAGTTCTGATTCGATGTGAGATGAAACTATATTTTGAATGCATATTCTTTAGTGAAATCCATGTGCAGCAATCCTCGAACAAATGTCACATAGGAAAGTTAGGCTAGTTCCAGTCTTCAGAAATCATCGCTGGGGTCTAGAATAATCTTTCATCTATATCTTCAGCTTTTTCAGATCTCTATTTTATGTGTGCTGGGGTGCGTGGCAGGTTGTAAAAAGACATTTCTGTCAAACTGAAAAATAAAATGCCATGGCTGGGATTTGAACCACGGATCTCCTGGTTGTCATCCAGTTGCTCTTAACCATTGAGCTAACATGGCCAACGTGCCGTCCTGACAGTAAATTCTCCAACTAAGTGATATATTTCCCCAGCAAACCACTAGGGGCTCTCATATTCAAGATACACTGTTTGTGGCGACTTACTATCGTTAAGTACTTGAGTCCCAGGCTTCATCATTAAACTCTTAATATTTAAGTTAATTGGTGGAAATTAATCAATCCTTTACACTAGCCGTGTATAGGCTAAGGTTTTGGATACAGTCAAAATGAAAAATCCAATGTCATGGCCGGGATTTGAATCATGAATCTCCTGGTTTTCATCCAATCGTTCTTACCCATTGAGCTATGATGGCCAACATGCCGTCCTGACATTAAATTCTCCAACTAAGGATGATAAAATTAATCATGCTTAAGTGACTCCCACCTATGTAATTTTTGGGCGCTCCACTAAGTGCCACTCTAATTGTACACTGACGCAGTTACAAGTCAAGCGTCAGATGTCATCTCGACTGGACAGGCCCAGAAACTATGTTCTACTGGATCATGTAATTAAGCAAATATGAAGTAAAGTTTGATAATTTTACTTTACTTGTGCACTTTTCAAATAATAATGAGATGGAACAAAGTCGCAGAAAATTGCTGAAATATTAAGAAAAAGAAAGAGAGGTACAAACCTGATTTGGAAATCGACGTATACTTTCCACAAGGTACTGATATGAATGCCACTGCCCAGCAGTTATTTGTGCCATTACAGGAATCACCTGGAATGAATACTGATCATACAACCTGAAATAAAAACAATCAGGAATTATGAGAAGTTTATTTGTTGATTGCTTTTCGTAGTTTCTCAAAGTTACAGGCTAAAACTAAACATGGATGAAACATTGACTCTTTCTACATGCCAGGGGCGTAAGAGTAGCATAAAAAATGGATGAACTGTGTCCCTTTCTTACTTTCTCTACGAGGGGCACTATTTATATTTCGAGCGTTGTCAACCCCGAATGTTGTAGGTACCATTTGACTTTGTTAACCATAATCTACTTCAGACATGTTGTCAATAGAGCGTCATTTGTTTTGTTTACATTAACTTGAAAATTGTGTCTCAAAAACATGGAATTAGCACGTGAAAATTTTCTTGGAATAATTTATTACGACTTTTGACGTGGATTATGAACACTAGAATGCATCGATCAACTAACGTCCACGTTTGACGATGAAGCTCCAAACTTCGCTACTTTGAAACGCTGGTATAAAGAATTTAATCGTGGCCGCCGTTCGCTCAATAATGAGGATCATGAAGGTCGTCCAAAATTAGTTGTTGTGTCACGAAACATTGATTCGATGCAAAAACTTATAATACAGGAACGTCATTTTTTTTAAATTTACGTCTTCCAACGTTAAGTCATATTGGACGATGAATGAATTGGGTGAAATGATTCTCAAATGAGCCCGGGGTCCATAGAGCTTAGAGTTACCTGACATTCGTCTTTCACGGTAAGGGAAAACCCTGGAAAAACCTTATCCGTGTAACTCACCCTGACCGAGATTCGAACTCGGGACCTCTTGAACGTGAGGCAGACATTCTACCACCACGCTACCGAGGCGGGGAAGATCGTCATGCGACATATTATGAGACTGAGGCAACCCTAGCCATTAGTTCCATCAGCATATATAAAATATTGCTTGATTATTTAGCCGTGAAAAAGTTTTGCTCTCGTTGGATTCCACATAATTTGACATAATCTCGAAAAGGTTCTCGTGTCGATTGGTGTGCAAAAATGCTCAAGAGAAACAATGGTGGTGTCACAAAAGACGTATATAAGATTGCAACAAGTGACGAATCATGGATCTATGTGTATGAGCCGCAACGTGAACAGCAGTCGACTGTATGGATGGTTAAAGATGAAACAAATCCAACAAAAGTAACGTTCGCACTCAAAGCACTTCCAAGCAAATGGTTGCCTGCTTTTTCAGCAAAACTGGCCATGTGGCAACAGAGCCTTTAGAGGAACCGAAAACGGTCAATGCCGAATGGTACACAACCATTTGTTTGTCGAAAGTCTTTGGTGAAGTAAGGAAAACCAACAAGAAGCGTAGGATCGTTCTTTATCACGAAAATGCGACCGCACACACAACAGAGTATTTGAAGGCTCAAAAAATACAATTGATGGGTCATCCGCCATACAGTCTTGATTTGGCACACAATGACCTTTTTGTTCCCGAAAATCATGAACAAACTGCGTGGGCAACTATTTTCGTCAGCAGAAGAAGCCGTTGATGCCTTCAAAAACCATGTTTTGAAGATATCTCAAAAAGACTGGAATAAATGCTCTGGTAAAAGGTTCAAATGGATGCAAAAGTGTATTGATCATAAAGAAGAATATTTTTAAAAACAATAAAGCAGTTTTCAATCAGGAATTACTTTCTTTTAATTATTAGGCTCAAAATATAAATAGCGCCACGTATCACATCCTAGGTAAACAAGGCACTACATTACATTTGAAGATTTGATATTCAGCTTTCATTGCAAGCTCATGTTTGTGCATGTGAACAGTACAACGTGATGAACTAAGTTTAGTTTTCAACATCTTTCAAAGATGTCAATTGATTTCGAAAAACTACACCCCCCACCAAATATCCTTTACATATAATATATTATGAACATTCTGATTTCATCAAAAGTGGTTGTAACATTTTGGTTATATTACCATGTGCTTACGATTTTTGCAAAATAAATGTATGTTTTGAATTTTGAATGAACTGGCTTACTCTGAATAACATTTGTATAAAGAAAGCCTTAACATAAGAAGCATAGATTTGATTAAAGCATACAATTTATACCAAAACTTTCTCAGTATTAAACATGTTTGGGATATTCTTTGACGTTGCTTTGCATTTTAAAGTATTCCGGTGCTAAGTTGCCTTTTTTGTGGCCATGCAAAGAGAATATAATTTACCTTAGCATCTACAAATAAAAGTATGTAGCGTATATGGTAATGTGTCTGCACCACGTTAAAAAATCCCGAGTTCGAATCTCGGTCAGGGTGAGTTATCTGAATAAGGCTTGTCTTACCGGGGGTTTCCCTTATCCTGAAAGATTAATGCCGGGAAACTCTAAGCTCTCTGGAACCTGGAATCATTCAAACATCATTTCATTCATCGTTTGGTATGACCTACGCAAGAGGAACGTTAAACGAAAAATAAATGTGACGAAAGTTCATTTTGATTAACACCTTTATAAGAATAACCTGTAGAGTTGCGAGAGCGTAAAACGGGTTCATTTAATTTTTTGTGTTATTATTGTTTAAGGTATCAAAGGGCTATTTTGGAGCTAGCAGTCTTAATGCGCTGATCACCAAATATCAAATAATAGGGAATAGCACAATAGTGTGGAAATTGGAACTCTGTGCAAAAATACGTTGTTGGGAGAGTTTGCCATCTCTCACATTTTGTCATGTGTCGCAGTTTGATCAGACAGGTCGGTAAAGTCCAATCAGAAGGTGGTTGGCAGGTAGCTAACGCTCGCTTCTCTATTGAAGTCGCGGTTGCCATAGTAATTATATACTGCTATATTTGGCAATGGGATTAAGGGAAAGGTGCGGCCGACCTTCCATTTAAAACATCATCGGGCTGACCTATCCTTAAAAGCGTAAACATAAACAATTAATGAAATTATAACTTGCAAAATTAATCAATAACGCCAAAGATCAGCTGCTCTAACAGCGGAATAAATCAATACTGCAGCGGACCGAGGTTTACTATATAAATACGTGGTAACGTGGGAGAATATTCAATTCTCAGCACGAGATGGTATCACCCGGTGCCAGTGACTGACTTGTTTCGGCAAAATACGTTCCTTGACATATTCATAGGAAACATGCACTTAACCGCAGCGTATCTGCTAAGTGGTTAAGAAAAAAGCTGAGAACCAAAGACCCATTGGTTTGACATGCACCTACACAATGTACATTGTCATTGCTTTCTTTCTAGAAGATACATTCTGTCGTCTTGAATCAAATATTTAAAACTGATTGAAACTTGGGAGATATACTGCAGCGCATGGCTTCCAGGAAGAGAAGCAAAGCCGGTTATCCCATGCAAGATTTAGGCAAGTCAAAGAACCACAAACCTGATAAAGTGAGCCTCAGAGCAAATTTAAGCTTTCTTTTCATTGCTCATATAGAATGGGAGGCTGAGAACCATAAGTTACAAAGCGTTCATAAATAAAAAAGTCAATGATTACGATGATGCCTAATTCAACAATGAGAATAGTTATTTATGGGACTTGCGAGGTAACTTGATGTTTATTGGCAAGTGCAAAATTTAACGCCCGAGGGCTTAAACTTCAAGAACGTGATAAACATCAAACCTCCCTACGTAATTTTGTCCGTTACCGAAGAAAAAATGAAAGAATATCAATAAAATACATTTCTGCAAATTGTAGATGTCAAATGTTAGTTGTTTTCCAGATAACTAAAAATTAAACATCGGATTAAGCCATCTGCGAGGTAATCGATAGACAAAGAGATTATAATATGTCTTTGACTCTAAATTAGAGCAGGCGTTCCTGAAGAATAATGTGTTTTTGTCTTGCACATTTTAACTTTATTCTTCTGTTTGACCTGCTATATTGACTCTGGCAGAGATTGTTCATGTCTAACAGTCAAAGGCCTATTTTTCAGAAGCAAAAGTATCGCGTAATTATGTGTTTTTCCTTATGGTGGCGGGTAAAGAAATTATGCCTCTTGTTATTAGAAACAAATAAATATTTGAGGTTATAATGAAACTTAATGTACACTTACCAATTTTAACACACGACTCTGCAATAAAAGGTAATAAAATTACTTTTAATAAAATTAAAAAAAAAACTTCAGAAACTTGAAACAAGAAATTTCATTGATTAATAGATATACAAAAGAAATTATTCCCTATTTTGAATTCCCCCTCTTGCTTATATTTCTTCTATAGTAATTTAATTCAGTATCCTTTAACTTCAAATTACCGAACTATCAACATTCTGATATCTTCATATTGCACACTAAACATCAGTTCATTTAAGTTGTAAAGGATCTTTCTTAGGCCGATAATAACAATCTTGTGCTGTGAATGCTATTTTTCTTGACCGGATCACGTTTAATCCTACTTATTTGACATCGACCAACAACACTGGATATCAACTAAAAGACTGCTGAACACCCATTACCGAGTCGTGATAGTAAATGGGTTTCAATCAATACATGTTCCAATAAGGGCAATTTCAAATTAATTTATGTTCTTGTAAAAACTCTCTTAAAGCGAAATTCAGGGACTAGAAATGTGATTATTAAGCGCTGTTTTGTAGAAGAGGAGGTTTCCTTACAGATACGATAGGAAAATACAGCAGACTTAAGTGATTGCAAAATAGTTTAAGAGTTGGGCGCTATGCGATGCGTTTGATATTCAATTTATGTACCACCCACCAAAGATTTCACTGTTGATAAAGTGTCAACAAAATTCAAACCAGTAACAATTTTGTAAATGGTTAATCCATTTTTATTCGACATAAATTGCACCATTCAACGAGATCTGCACCCGATATATAGCAGGTAACATTTTGTCCATCTCTCACGGCTTATAATTTATAAAACATTCATTTAAAATGAAATGTACTTCACATCCTATACTTTAAATTTAATTGGGTAAAGCTACAGTGAAATCTCGATACAGAATTTTTCGCTGGAATACAATATACGTTTTACTTAATATAGGTAAACATCTAATTGTTGCTGTTTTATGTTAGGTTATTTTAACATTAAGTAATTTCTTATTGCCACTGGTTGGTGTTCCATGACAGATTGATTTAGTATCTAACAGTCGGTGCAATACTGATTTAAATTTTAATCTATACAAGAAAATAATTACCTGCTGTTTGTGGAATAGTTGTTTCATCAAATAACCTGTCCGGAGGTATTATCGCGGAGGTGGATTTTGGGATGCATACCGAGAAACTAGAGCACTCCGTCTCCTGGCCTTGGCTTACACAGTACTGCGGCACAGATACCTAGAGTGTCGACTAACTTAACCATAACACGTTTAACTTTAATTTTCTTGGAATATCCTCAAAATTGGTCTTCATTATGGATGCCTTTTGTATAACTTGTAAACCGTAAGAGATAGGCGTAATATTATTACACAACTTATATAGATCTTGTTAAAACACACAATTATGTAAAAATGCACCTTTTTGTGGAGTGAATCCTTTCAGAAATGTTCCTTGTTATGTGTCTAAATTTTTCAATATTTATAATTTTATCAAGTCGGAAGTAGTTATTCATTTTTTATCTCTTAGTCATGCATAGAGAACGGAATTTCAAACACATCACATAACGACCAGCTGTGTAACACATTTCTGTCACTTAGAGTCTACTGTACTCCATTATACCTCATATTAAGATAAACTTCTCGATTAACAGGTAGATAGAGACAAATACCTTTTTGTAACTTGAATGGTTTGTACATGAGTAAAGAAGCCCGCCTTTGTAGAGTGGTAGTAGCGTGTCCACCTCACGTTCAAGAGATCCCGAGATCGAATCTCGATCAGAGTTATCAGGGTAAGGTTTTTTCCTGGGTTTCCCTTATCCTGAAAGATGAATTTTTGGTAGCTCTAAGCTCTATGTACCCTGTACTCATTTCAACATCATTTCATTCATTGTCCGATATGACTTAACGTTGGAGGTTTTCTCTTATCCTGAAAGATGAATGTCTGGTAACTCTAAGCTCTATGTACCCTGTACTCATTTGAAAATCATTTCATTCATCGTCCGATATAACCTAACGTTGGAGGTTTTCTCTTATCCTGAAAGATGAATGTCTGGTAACTCTAAGCTGTATGTACTCCGTACTCATTTGAACATCATTTCATTCATCGTCCGATATAACTTAACGTTGGAGGTTTTCTCTTATCCTGAAAGCTGAATGTCTGGTAACTCTAAGCTCTATGTACCCTGTACTTATTTCAACATCATTTCATTCATCGTCCGCTATGACTTAACCTTGGAGGTTTTCTCTTATCCTGAAAGCTGAATGTCTGGTAACTCTGAGCTCTATGTACCCTGTACTTATTTCAACATCATTTCATTCATCGTCGATATGACTTAACGTTGGAGGTTTTCTCTTATTCTGAAAGATGAATGTCTGATAACTCTAAGCTCTATGTACCCTGTACTCATTTGAGCATGATTTCATTCATCGTCTATATGACTTAACGATGGAGGTTTTCCCTTATCCTGAAAGATGAATGTCTGGTAACTCTAAGCTCTATGTGCCCTGTATTCTTTTGACCATAATTTCATTCATCGTCCGATATGACTTAACGTTGGATGTTTCCTCTTATTCTGAAAGATGAATATCTGGTAACTCTAAGATCTATGTACCCTGTACTCATTAGAACATCATTTCATTCATCGTCCGATATAACTTAACGTTGGAGGTTTTCCTGAAAAATGAATGTCTGGTAACTCTAAGCTCTATGTACTCTGTACTCATTGGAACATCATTTCATTTATCGTCGGATATGACTTAACGTGGAGGTTTTCTCTTATCCTGAAAGATGAATGTCTGGTAACTCTAAGCTGTATGTACTCTGTACTCATTTGAACATAATTTCATTCATCGTCCGATATGACTTAATGTTGGAGGTTTTGTCTTATCCTGAAAGCTGAATGTCTGGTAACTCTAAGCTCTATGTACCCTGTACTTATTTCAACATCATTTCATTCATCGTCCGATATGACTTAACTTTGGAGGTTTTCTCTTATCCTGAAAGATGAATGTCTGATAACTCTAAGCTCTATGTACCCTGTACTCATTTGAGCATGATTTCATTCATCGTCCGATATGACTTAACGATGGAGGTTTTCCCTTATTCTGAAAGAGGAATGTCTGGTAACTCTAAGCTCTATGTGCCCTGTTCTCATTTGAGCATCATTTCATTCATCGTCCGACATGACCTAACGTTGGAGGTTTCCTCTTATTCTGAAAGATGAATGTCTGGTAATTCTAAGCTCTATGTACCCTGTACTCATTTGAACATCATTTCATTCGTCGTCTGATATGACCTGACGGAGGACGTAAAGTGAATGCGGGGAAAGTAGCCTAAAGGAAGCCACGTGAGTATATAGTCAAGTTTTTTTAATAACTAACCATGTTTTTAACACCACTGAAAATTCACAACACTTGCCCTTCTATTTTCGAAAGTACGAGTGACAGAGTCAGCGTCTGAATTGCAGTGCGATGTTGCTAATATGCGCAATATGTATTCACGTGATATAAGACGTTAATACATTGTAAAACTACCCATGGTTGTCGACCACATGTATTTCTTAACCATACTTATGAAAACAACTAATAACAATAGGCGTATGGAATACTATCAAAAAGTAAAATGATGAGAGACGAGAAGTCGTTCTGTATTTCAACTCTCTTAACTCTATGAAAAGCTGAGAAAATTTCAGATTAGTGTCAAAACAAATGACCATAGAAAACTGTATAGAAATTGTGGTTCACCTCCAGTTTTTAATTTTAGCAGGCTAAACAAATTGGTGGGGAAGAAATATAAAATCCAGAAAAAGAACATTTCTCCTACAAACTGCAACGCTGTTTCAGTTAAAAAAAAACGGCGCGTGTTGATGTGCGTTCGAGAATAGGGGCAACATGGCGGCTGTTACCATAACAACGGACTAGTGGCTCACTTGTTTTTCTCATTGCAGCACTAGCGTCAAATCCCAATCTCGAACACAGAGTATCAGAGGTGCTTTTTATCATACTAAGACTTCATTCAGCGATCTTCAACGCTTAATGAGAAAACGGTTATTTGTACAAGAAAATGTCATTCAAGAATAAGCTGTCCACATGAAAAATGAAGATTACAAATTAGCAAAGCTTACTATCAGCAGTACCATTTTGTAGAGCAAAACTTTCCCTAAAACTTGGGCCAAAGTTACATTTATTGCAAAGTGTGTAGGATTGCAAACATCACAGTACAAAGTAACAGATGTACCTTAATTATTCCATCTAGAATAATAAAAGCATACCAACTTACAGAAGAGACTTCATTATGAGACCTACACTAAATATTTATCATTTCAAAATATTATAAATATTCAAAATATTTATCATTTATTTCCCCCTTAAAAGCGGAAATTGCTTATTTGTTATTTGGCAGTGGAAGGTTATCAAGGGCTGCCGCTTACGATAAGGAGGCATACATAGGTAACTTAGATTTGTGTAAACTTACGAAGGATACATGTTTCTCGTAAAAAAGTGAAATTCTAATTAAAGAAAGCGGTACAGTCAAGAATTGGTAGATTGGGGAGGAAGGTTGAATGCAACAAACACCACCTACAAAGCTGATGTAGGTAGGGAATATACAGCTAGTTATCCTACGGGGAACTGCTTGCCCTACACTGCGCTGTTTCTAAACGCTTCCGTTCCCTCTGCGTGTCGCAGTTGACGCTGTGTCGATTGTAATGTTGATATACAATCTTCATGCACGATTCTACAGACTCTTGTATATAAGAGAGAAAGTGATTTATGGACAAAGCCCCAGAGAACAGTCTTAATGTAGATTTGGGACCTACTGTTGATAAGAAACAAAATAAATAACCGCAATCTTACCGATGATAATCTCGATAGCAGTAGAAGTAAACCTGTAGAAATCTGAGATAGCTTATACAGTAATTAGGAATCAGCAAATTACAAATTTGAATGCATTTAAACTTTTACAATTAAAAGCCTCAAAGATAATTGTAGTTGAATTGCAACTACTCGATATGTGAATAAAATTAATATATTGGTTTTATGTTGAAAGTAAAATTAAGAAATATATGCCCTTAAATGAATATTCACCTCAGCCGCCATACAACACGCTTCTCTGTATCAGGAAATTCCTTGTTTCACGGATCACGCGTCCATCTAAAGCTATAGACAAGGTCAACACCGTGCTTCCCCCAACGTCATTACCATAGCTCTTCCTCCGTAAGGCATGGGTCATAATTCACGCATATCCCATGGTTCGCTATAACTCCACGGCACAGGATACATACTCCTCGTACAGAGTGGAACTTTTAAACATTCTTAATACCACTAAACCCATTACAATATTGTGACTTTCTGGGTTCGTGAAATAAAAAGTCCAATTACACATACTCAACAATCTTCTTTATTTCCACCGACTTACAGTTGAACACTTGCCAATTACACAGAATTACGTAATGCACACAATTACGATTCACCAGTTCGCCCGTTACCGTTCCGATGCACGTACACAGTCTTCTCGTCCGTTCGCTAGCACGTCAAGCACTGACTGACTGACTTCACTCACTGCAGCACTTTTTATAGGAATATCGCCGTCTTCTCGAAGTCTCTAGTATCCATGAATCCACGCGAAGGTTCCAGATGGCAGTGGAAGGGGGGAAAGAGGCGGCCAGCGACAAGTAACATTTCCCTAATCATCCCCTCAGTTAGTGACAGAGACTGATGGGAGGGCGTGGCTCGGCTGCCTCTGGTCCCTTCTCAGCTGTCGTTTGTCTGGAGTTCCGATAATTGGGTGACACTGCTCCCTCCTCAAAGCCGGTCGTCCCGAGCAGCACCATCGTAGCGGGCTATACGATCCAGGTGTACCACCATCATCTTCCCTCGGGGAACCTTCTGGATGCGGTAGACCACGTCGTTAATCCTCTTCACCACCCGGCACGGTCCTTGCAATGGCTGCTGGAGCTTCGGACAGCGTCTCTTGGTCCGGGTAGGACGGTATAACCAGACCAGGTCACCTTGCTGGAACCCTTGGCTGTTGGCTTGCCTGTCATACCTGGTCTTCATGCGGTCGCTCGCCTTCTGGACGTTCTGGCGAGCCACCTCGTGCATGTCGTGGAGATGGTCCACCTGATTCCCCACATACTCGGTCACTGGCTGTTTCGCATCCGGAGGGCTTCCAAAAGCCAGGTCACCAGGGAGGCGTAACTCTCGGCCGAACATTAAGCTGGCTGGCGTCATCCCAGTTGTGTCGTGTGTAGACGAGCGGTAGGCCAGCAAGAACAGTGGTACCTTGGCGTCCCAGTCTCCCTGATGGCTGGCGACGACCTTCCTCAGGTGTTCCTCTAAGGTCTTGATGTATCTTTCGACCATGCCATCCGACTGGGGATGTAAAGGCCTCGTGCGAGTCTTGTTCACCCAAAGCCTTTGTAGTGCCTCCTTCATTAGGTTGGACTCGAAGTTGGTACCCTGGTCACTGTGTAGCTCTAACGTCACCCCAAATCGACAGAACACTTGGTCCACGAGGCAGTCTGTGATTGTCTTTGCCTCTAGGTTTGGGATGGCATACACCTCCGGCCACTTGGTGAAGTAGTCCACGATCACCATTAGGTACTTGTTGCCTCGGTCGGAAACTGGGAACTGTCCAGCAATGTCAACGGCGATCCGTTCGAATGGCGCTCCGACGTTGTACTGCTGCATGTAACCCCGGCTTCTAGTCTGGGGGCCACGACTCGCCGCGCACACGTGACACTGACGGCACCATCTCTCAGCGTCTGCTCGGAGTCTCAGCCAGTAGTAGCGCTATCGTAGTTTGTCAATCGTTCGGTTCGCTCCCAGGTGTCCTCCCGAAGTACCGGCATGCACTTCCTCCAAGACTTCCGGGACCTTACTCCGGGGAAGTAGCAACTGTTCTCTCTGCGTCTTCCCATCGGGTGATTCCCATACCCGGAACAGCACGCCATCTCTGGTCTTCAACGAGTCCCACTGGGCCCAGTACGACTTGTAGGTGGCGCTCCTCGGTGCGATGTCCTCCCAGGTTGGTCTCGTCCCTGCCTCCACTTCCCTCAAGGGTGGCCCCAAGTCTGCGTTCGCCAGCTGCTCCCTCCTCAGGCCTGCGCTATCCCAGCCGTCCGCAGGCGCTGCCACAACTACTCGGACTGCAGCGGCACGCTCCTTCTCTTCCACTCTTGTGCACTGGCCGCACTGTTCTGGACAGGGTGCTCAGGACATGGCGTCAGCGTTACCGTGTCTCTTCCCTCTACGATGTTCCGAGGTGAAGTCGTACTCCTGCAGCCTCGGGACCCAACCTGCTGTCTGGCCTTCTGGTCGCACCGTCAGCATCACTTCACTCCTCGCGGGAACAACCACGTCTTCGTTCAAGACGACCCTGCAGATACCAAGGCGCTCTTCAGGCTGACGGAGTATAACCTCTTTTCCGTTGAGCCGCAGGACCTTCCTGCCGACGTCGACCGTCGCCTCGAGGCTCCTGAGGGCATCTAGTCCCAGAATCACCTCCTCAGCCACCTTCGCGACGAACACCCACAGACGCACGGCACTCCGCCCCAAGGTCAGCTCCAGCAGGGCCTCCTTCTCCACAGGCAAGGTGTCGCCCGATGCCAACACAAGCTCGTATGGTCGGCTCGGCTTCCTCGTCGGCAAACCCTTCGCCAAGTCAGGTCTGATGATGGTCATGGCTGCCCCATTGTTCACCAGCACGCGGCACGGCTTCCCTCTCACCCAACGGCTGTCATCCATACGCCGGCTGACGGCGTGCAGTGCACTCGAGGGGATGGTGGTAATAGTGCCGACCTGACCCTCTCCACCTTCCGGGCCTTACCTATTTTCCGGCTGCTCTTCCTGGTGTGGGCAGTCTCTCTGCAGGTGTCCGGGCTGACCACACCCCCAGCACAGGTATCTAGGTGTTCGCCGGCGTCCCTCAGCTGGTCATCTGTCTTCGGCGTAGCGGACACTCCTCGTTCTCGACGTCGGGATAGTTGTTACCTTGGCCGCCTCCATCCTTAATGCCACTGTCAGCGCCTCGTCAATGGTTTTATAATCGCCGAGCATTAGGCGCTGACGAATCTCCGTGTCCCGTACCCCGTCGACAAAGTTGTAGGTGGCTTCCCGGGATACGTACTACCGTGGCAGGTCAACCAAGGCCTTGCTAGCTTGCTACTCAATCGCCATGGCGAACTCCTGCAGCGTCTCCCCTGGCTGCTGTGACCTTGCCTTTAGCTGGGTGCGGTATGCTGCGGCTAAGCGGTGGTTCCCGAAACGATTCTCCAGGGCCTCCCGGATGTCCTTGGGCGCCGCCGTTGTCTGCACCGCGTTTAGGACTTCCGCGGCCCATCCGTGGAGGCTGGCTATTAACTGTGTTGCCTCCTCCTCCGGTGACCATCTGTTGTGCTTGGCCACTGTGTCGAACTGGCGGCGGAAGGCCTCAAATGTTGAAGCGCCGTCATATTTTGGCGGTTTGACGCGCGCAGATGTGTCACGTTCCGGCGCGTCGGCCTTCAAATCCTTCAGTTTCCTGCCGACGACGTCCTCTACTATGGCGTTCAGGGACTTGACGCTGTTGTCGGCCTTTCCCTCCAGGTCGTCAACGCGGCTCGCCAGGTCCTCGACGCGCTTGTCCACTTGGCCCATCCGCTTGCCCAGCTCCGTCACGTTATCCCTCACGCCGGCCAACTGTTCTTCAAACTCCACGGCAAGGGCCTCGTTTGCCGCTTTTATCTCCGTGGCCAGGCTGTCGTTCGCTGCCTTCATTTCTGTGGTCAATTCGGTCTTTATTTGTTTCAACTCCGCGGCCAGGTTGTCATTTGTGGTCTCCAGCTTCGCGGCCAGGCTGTTATTTGCCGCTTCTGTTTTTGCAGCGAGGTGCTCTTCAGGCCTTGCAACAGCACACTGCCACTCACACCCTTGTTTTAAAAATACAGGCCCAGATCTCGCAAATGCTCAGTCGCGGATACCATTTTGTTTTCACTTGGACCCCAGGCCATGTTGGGATTTCCGGGAACGAGAAGGCGGACGCGGCTGTTAAGTCCGCTTGCCGCTTGCCCCGGAGTTTAATAACTACTGTGCCATACCAGGATGTGCAACGTTTTTTTCCGTCGCCAACTCCTATCTGCTTGGCAGCAATCCTGGACAACTTTGGAAGGTACACAACTCCGGGCGATAAAGGAGAGCGTACAACCCTGGCCAACTTCCTGCAGGGGTAACCGGCGGGCCGAAGTGATACTCACCCGGCTGACAATTGGGCACACACGAGCGACTCATGGCCATCTGTTAAGAGGGGAACCGGCACCTGTGTGTGCTCCGTGTGCAGTACACCTCACTGTGCGGCATGTATTGCTAGATTGCCCGCAGTACGCCCACTTTCGCCAGTCTTTGGGCTTGGGGACTGACTTGCTCGGTGTTTTAGGGGACGACCCAGTGGCCGTGGTTAAGGCACTGCGGTTTGTTGCTAAAATCGGTTTTAATAAACAAGTCTGACTTGAATTTTATATTTATTAATTTTAGAGATGTTAAATTTTTAGTCCTGGGATGAGTTTTTTATGTGCTTCTAATAGTTGAGTGTTTTATTTTACTTTATTTTATCTTACCTTTTAACTTAGTTTGTGTAGCTTTTTGTTATTAGAGTTAACTTCAGGCCCAAATGACCTTGTTGTCGACGGGCCCTAAAACACCACACACTCACTCACTCCACGCGAAGGTACCAGATGGCAGTGGAAGGGGGGAAAGAGGCGTCCAGCGACAAGTGACATTTCCCTAATCATCCCCTCAGTTAGTGACAGAGACTGATGGGAGGGCGTGGCTCGGCTGCCTCTGACCCTTCTCAGCTGTCGTTTGTCTGGCGTTCCGATAACTGGGTGACAATATGGTAAAGCGTTGAGTCATATTGAATAAATAACGAGCGCAGGTAATACAATATAGGCTGTCTTACGTACGTTGTACTGATGGTCAAACTGTACTGTACTATATTCCCGACTTCTTTGGTCTCTCTAAACCGAGCAATCTCCCATTAGAACTGTACTCATTCGCCAGACAGATAATACAATTTGCGTCGTGTTACGTACGCTGTACTGATGGTCAGACTGTACTCTATTATATTCCCGGCTTCTATTATCTCTCTAAACCGAGCGATCTCCCATAACAACTTTATTCATCCGTCAGAGAGGTAATACAACATACGTTGTCTTACGTACGTTGCACTGATGGCCAGACTGTAGTGTACTATATTCCCGACTTCTCTGATCTCTCTAAACAGAGCGATCTTCCATAACAACTGTACTCATTCATCAGACAGGTAATACAATATACATCGTGTTACGTATGCTGTACTGATGGTCAGATTGTACTGTACTATATTCCCGTATTCTCTGATCTTTCTAAACCAAGTAATCTCCTATAATAACTGTACTTATTCGTCAGGTTTATATTATGAATGGTCCATGAATGTGTGTGAACAGAATACTCAAAACATGCCAAAGTTGCTGTAGTCAGCATCTTCCAAGATGTAACAACTTGAAGATAACTACTCTTAACTAGGAAAAGCTTTGTTTTTACAAAAACAGCTCTATATACTGTGTTTAAGTCTGCTACCTGACGGTGGATGTCTGGCATGGACAAATTAAACCATTCCACTACTTTTGCTGTTTGCCAGCAAAAGGAAAAGAAGAAAAAGCAGCATTCAAGGACAGACACTACTTGATATTATGAAGCTGAAAGCGCTAGCTGCATTGTTACCATGTACTGGTATTCTGGGCATTCTCTGGTGCATGTAGTAATCTTGAGTTCATTACAGGTCAACTCAGAATGTCTGGTGTTAAAAGAAAGCATCTGAACTTGAGCATAACTCAGAAGTTGGAGTTAAATAAATAAACTGGAAAGTGTAGCATATGTTGCACATATTTGTGAGTTGTATGGAGTAAAAAGCAGATGGTTTCTGACATATGAGAAAGCAAAAAACACTCTTTCAGTTTCCTTTGAAATAAAATGTGATTCTGAGTCATGAAGGGATCACTGCAAATGTTGTACAAGAGGATGAAGATGAAGACGACAGTGATGATGAATCTTTTAAGTGTGGACTTAAATTATAATAAGAGACCATATGGATGATGTGATTTCTAACGTGGAAAGATCTTCATACCCACAAGTGCTAGCCTATTATGAACATTTCAAACAGCTTCACTCCTTAATTCTAAAGAAACAATATTCAAGTGGGAAGCAAGTGGGTATTGACACTTTTTTCAAACCCACTACTTCACAGGGAACAACTTCTAATCAAGAGTTAATCATGTAAAGTAAATTGTATGTACGAATAAAACAGTTCAATTGCTTCTCTTCCATTTTCATTAATTCTGTGATTTGATGGACTTTCAATTTTCTGGACAATTATTGGCCCCCTTAGATCCGCTACAGTGAGAGTTTATTGCAGTAAGTCACTAGTTGTTCTCTCTTGTGTTCATACAAAGAGAATGGAATTTCAAAGCAAACACATAGCAATCTATATTTCAAGATCTATGGCTTTAGGCGTACTGCATTCTTCTTCTACCTATGATGAATTGCTAAATGTGTTGGGAGTGTATCTTGATTAACAAAAACTGTAACAATAGTTTGTAGAAGAATGAATAACTGTCTGAATGTCACATAACATTTTTTTCAAATGTTATATATAAAAAACTGTACGTTTAGGGGCTGGTTTCACCAACAGATATCACAAATTCTCTAATATCTTGTTCATTATTATTAAGTTTCGACTCTTTTTTAAAAGTCTTGCATTTATCAAGAATTTTCAGAGAATTATTAACTGAATTCAGGTCGAAAAAAGGACAACAAATAACCAAAAGCGAGAAGACGGTGAACTAATCTGACAACTTGTGAAAGTTCTCTGATGCACTTTTGTCGATCCTTTGCTTTTTAAGACTGTGCTTAGATTGGTTGTTGAATTGAATAGGATTTATTTATACAATTACTATTTGCAATGCATATTTTACTTAACCTAGTTGTATAAACTGCCTGGTGACACTAGCAAACTCAGCCTGTTTGGTGCCCAGGCCTTCTAGCATTGCAGAATACCATACCATCCCCTCCGTCAACTAATCTGATTTCTTTTCTGCTCTCCTTGTTATTCCAGCACTTCTTCTTTTCCAATCTTTTCTTTTCTCATCCACTTTTCTTCAGCTTTCCAAAATAAGCTCTCATATTTCATCTTCTTTCACTTTTTCCCCGTAACCATTTTTATAGCTATCATCTCACTTTGCAATTTTTTTCATTTTTCTGCTAGTTCTCTGCACTCTGTCAAATAAAAAACCGTACTTTCTGTTTCTCTGCATAAGTCACATATTCCCATTTGATTAGCTATTGATTAGTTGATGATAATTTTTTATGCTAGTTTTGTTGTTTTCTGATGTGTAGTTCAATACAAATAGAAGTGGAAATAAATAAGAAAGCTAGATACAGGCATTCATTTCTCATCTTATGAAAAAGCATTAGTAGTAAAGCTGTTAACCAAAATACACACCAATTGCTGAATGCAAAACAATGGGTGGTCTAAAGCTGGAGGAAAAGTATATGAATGAATTTAACTCCAGGTCTACAAAACAACTGAAGCTGTTTTATGTAAATTTAAAATAGAACATATGTAAATAGTATCTACTACCTATTTCAAATGGGATAATGTTTGTCCTTGAGTATTAATAGGTGAGCAACCAATCCAAGTCTTGCAATGTTGTCATATTGCATTCCCCCTACATGGTGTGTGATGAGTGCCAACCTAATCAATCTCTAATATATACTATCTGCACTAAAACAAAACTTCAGATTTCGCCACAACTGATTCATGTGGAAGGCAGAGAGTAATGTACCACATAACCGTGAAAACCCCATATTTTTAGCTCAAATAGTTTTCCTAATACAAATATATAAATCACTATTATATTATAACAATACATCACAATATAAGCACTGGTTGGCATGTATGCGTGAATGTATATTTGTAGTTACTCAGAACTCAAACATAAATGTTTTACATGACATGATAAAAGAATTACTTCGAATAAGCCAAGGTGTTTGTTAAATTCAGACGAGAGGTAAGAGTATCTTCCTCCTGGCGTGGCAGAACATGTCTTGTCATATTATATCTTTGTTTATAAATGGTTTGTAATCTCTATGTACTCTAGAGAGTTCAAAGCAGTATTATTCAGTTGTTCTTCCATTTAAAATCCAAATAAATATCAATATTTAAGTTAATTGGTGGAAATTAATCATTTCTTCACACTAGCCATACACAGGCTAAGGTTTTTCGATAGATAAGAATGAACCTGAAAAATGCAATGTCATGGCCGGGATTTGAACCACAATTGAGTCAATTAAAGAGTTTGTCACGACGGCACGTTTTGTCATGGTAGCTCAATGGGTAAGAGCGAATGGATGGAAACCAGGAGATTCGTGGTTCAAATCCATCTATCCAAATAAATATCAATATATTTACGGATGCATTATAAGGTAAAGCACTGTCATTATTGGTTGGTTTGTATGTACATATATTTGTAATTATTCAGCACTGAAACTTATACTATTGATATGATGTGATAAAGGAATTACTTTGATGGAAATTAATTGTTCTTTCACACTAGTCATGTGTAGGATGCACTATGAAAGGGTAGAGCGAGACTGAAAAATTCAATGCCATAGCCGGGATTTGAACCACGGTTCTTTTGGTTTCCGTCCAGCCACTCCAACCATTTGAGCTACTATGGCCAACGTGCCATTAAATTCTCCAACTGACTCTTGTTTCTCCCGGTAAAATCACTAGGAGTTCTCATAAACACATGAGACAACTATCTTAATGGCGACTTATGCTGTAAGTACTTTAAGGCCTCGGCTTTATAGTTCGGACCACTATTAGGTACAATTAATGGAAATTAATTGTTCTTTTACACTAGCCGTGTGTAGGATGCACTATGAAAGGGTAGAGCCAGACTGAAAAATTCGAGTTTGAAATATGAGTCAGTTGGAGAATTTAATGTCATGTTGGCACGTTGGCCATAGTAGCTCAAATAGTTAGTGCGGCTGGACGGAAACCAGAAGATCCATGGTTCAAATCCCGGCTATGCCATTGAATTTTTCAGAATTACTTTGAATCAGACAAGGTGTTAAATTCAAGAAATAGCAAACACTTTATTTCCTCAAAGTATAAACTTAGGAACAGTGAAGCAAAAATTAGCACAAAAGTGAATTGAGAAGATATTGATACATTGCTTCACTCACACTGTTTATTCACAGGACATGTTTCAAGAGCTTTTGCTCTTATCCTCAGCTGCTCCTCGAATCAAGTACCAGCTGAGGATAAGAACAAAAGCTATTGAAACATGTCCTGTGAATAAACAGTGTGAGTGAAGCAATGTGTCAATATCTTCTCAATTCACTTTTGTGCCACTTTATTCCCTGTTGCTTGCAGAATGTTGTATGCTTATATTTATGAATGAATGCTGGATAAGCAGTGTTTATTTACTCTGGAGAATTCAAATTAATTTTATTCAGTTCTATTATTATATTATTTCAATATTATTCTTGAAAACTTCTTCAACTATTCAGTTCAATATTATTCTTTAGACAACAGTAGAGTAAGAGTTAAAGAGTTCAATGGCTTCTTGTGGTAAATTTAGTGGCGAGTCATAGAGGTAGGTATTGCGAAGTGAGGTTCACAGTATAATTTTTGTCTACACATTCTTTAAAAAATTGGGCAATGAGGAATATAGAAGTCTGAATTTCAAGAATGCTCAACGGCTTACTGCTGAAGCGTGTGGTGTAGGTAAAGCAAGTGTGTCCCGCTTTTGTGGACAGGCAAGAAAATCTGATCCCAGTGGTGTCTAAGTGTTTGTGTCGCCCAGAAAACATGTTGGTCCTCAGAAGAGGGTTACCAATTTAAGTATCTTTGACAAGAATGTTGCATATAGAGCTGTGTTCGTAGAACTGACGTAGAACTGACTCTATCCAAAATCTTAACCTTCACACAGCTAGTGCGGAAGAACAATTAATTTCCATCACTCCTAACATATTTATGTTAAACTCATTAACACAGAATTACAAGGCTGTCACTCATGTTAAAAGTAACAGCTTCAATGCCACAAAATTTTTGTTCACTTTGAT
Source organism: Mantis religiosa (assembly GCA_030765055.1). Taxonomy (NCBI): domain Eukaryota; kingdom Metazoa; phylum Arthropoda; class Insecta; order Mantodea; family Mantidae; genus Mantis; species Mantis religiosa. Next base: position 319,998,210 of record CM060948.1, read on the forward strand.
GTAAAATGATTTTAACATCTGTTGGAGAAACCAGCCATAAGTATGATATAAAACAGCAATTGAACATACCATTGCAGGTATTGATTCTCTACTTGACTGAATTCCAAACACAGAAAGCGTCCTCCTGGCTTCAGTACACAGTATGCTTCTTCTAAAACATTGTCTATGTGTGTAACATTTCTGACTCCAAAAGCTATTGTGTACGCTGTATACTTTTCATCTTCAATGGGCAATTTCTCAGCACCACCTTTAAGCCAAGATATTCTATCTCCTGTGTAGCCCAAAAGCTGTGCACGATTCTGGCCTACTTCTAGCATTGCTTCGTTTATATCACACAATGTTACATGTCCTGAGATTTCTTTCCCAGCTTTTGATGACTGCAGGTATTTCAGAAATCGAAAGGCAATCTCACTTGCAAAACAACTCCATAAATGAGTATTGATACAAGGGAAACACAAAGTCAAAATATCAGTGTTGCATTTATGTAACATTAATATTCCTTTAGAAGCTATCCTTGTAAAATCTGTTTCTTCTTTTTACTTGAGGACAGCAATAAACTGACAGAATTGCTCCTGAAGCACTTGAAGCATTGAACAAAGAGGTATCGGAGCATTTCAGGAGACATGGGATTAGGAATAAATCTGAGAGGCTTCGAACTGAAACACATTTAGAATTCAGAAACAGGAAGGCAAAAGAATAATCTCGGCGAAATTTATTTATATGAATTTATTAATAGGCTTGCCGTGGCTGAGCAGTTACACTGCTTTGCTCTCGCCAAGGCAGCCTGGATTCAATCCCAGGTAATCCCAAAGTTAAGATTAGCGGTAGACAACACAAGCTGCAGCACATTTTCTTTGGATCCATTTCTAAAGTCCTTTATTATTAAACTGAATTTTCAAATAGCTGCTTTTTTCCTGTGGTCATGCAAAAAGAATGGAATTTCAAAGTTATTACGCTCTGAAATCTCTAATAAAACATTTCTATAAATGTTTATTTTGATTAACATGAAGAAAGCAGAAGAATAAGCTTTTTAAGAATACTCTGTGAAAGAGTGGTACAGAAAGTACTGTGAATGACAACACATATGTTTTCATAAAGTATATATGAGGATAGTTTGAGGTTCTCGGCCTCACTCAGAGATCGCAGCACCACTTGCATGACTTTTTTTTCCTTACATTGGTACACATGTTAATAGACTCTACATACATTACAAGTTATTCCAGGCAATAGTTGACTGTAGGCAGTTGTTTGAAGCAGTGAAAGAGCGCATTGCCTTGAAAGTGGAGAAATTTGACTGTCGCGCTGTGATAAAACTCTTTGTAAAAGAAGGTTTAACACTTACAGAATTAATTTACGGATTGTGAATGTGTTTGGTGACTCTTCTCCTTCAGTTTCCACTGTGAAGAAATGGATGGCCGATTTTAAACGTGGCCGTGAAAGCCTCCAAGACCATCCTTGCGAAGGACATCCAAAAACTCTAACCACATTGATATCATTGACAAAGTACGTGACATGATTTTGGAAGATTGACATACAAAGGTGCATGAAATTGCTAATGCTCTTAGGATTTCAAAGGAACATATTGGTCACATCCTGCATCAGGAATTAAACATGAAAAAGCTTTGCACAAGTTGGGTGCCATGTATTCTCACTGTGGATAACTAACGTATTTGCACGACACTTTCTGAATAGTGCTTGATGCATTTTTAGAAGAACAGAAGTGACTTTTTGTGCCGATACATCAAAATGGATGAAACATGGATTCACCACTACACACCCGAATACAGCAGCAGTTGAGGCAGTGGACAGAAGCTGGTTCTTCAGCTCCAAAGAAGGCAAGGACGATGCACACACACCCACACACACACACACACCCACACACACACACACACACACACACACACACACACACACACACACACACACACACACAAAACCTCTCTAGAGCCATTGCGCTGACAGTTACTAACGTAAGACAAAGATAGCCGCCCTTACGATAATAGCTCATTTAGGGGCCCAAAATCGCAAAGCATAGCCCAAGGATTAAGGACGGGAAGCACAAACTTAGCCAAAGGATATTTTTATAAGAGATCTGCAATGTGATGAGAGAGCGTAAAAATCGGTTTGGATGGTTGAGTTGGGTAGGCGCTGGGCGTTTCCAAGGTCGTATTGTGACTTTGGGGGTTCGTGGAATTAAAAGTCCGAGTTGCAGAAATTCAAAATATTCTTTATTTGCGTAGAAATATAATTTGTCCACCAGCAGAATTACGTAACAAGCAAATACAATCTACCAAGGTCGTTGACCACAATAAACCAAACACACCAGTTTCAATTACAGCTCTCGGTTACTACAACACTCTGTTTACAACTGTTTACTACTTTCCCTTGACGAGTCGCCGCTTTCTTAATACCTCTACTCATATTACTTGATATTTCCGGAATACTCTGTAACAAACAAGAAATCGAATGTTCTGTAAGACAAGATGTTACTAGAATGTCCCATTTACCTCACTATCTCTTTTGGCATGCCTTTTATCTCCGCGGTATGTTTATCTGCTTATGCGGGCTCTTTATCTCAGTGATACTCTATCCTTCTGTTATCTCTCCATGACAAAAATTTTGTGCGCGTCGCCGCGACAGTATTAAAAACCCAGACGGACGGTTCTTAAGTTTACTTATGAGTGACTGCCCCACGTTAATAGCATTGGAAAGATTCCACAGATATGATCTTGGCATTTGACAGCATCGTTAACAAACAAAATAACATTGTTGTTGATAAAGCGTAGCCACAGGAACGGTGAAGCTAAATGCCCAAAATTTTATCAAACTAGCTTTCACTCACCTTCATCCCAACATCCACAATAGATATCGCATGGTTTACTGCTAGCCATGATTTTGCTATAAAAGAAATCCTAAACAGGGCCAGGGGGGGGGGGTTACAGGAATACAGCATGCATAACAGGTGCTGAGATATCTCTCTCTCTCTGTCTTTTTTGTATTATTATTTTAATTAACGTCTTCCAACGTTATGTCATATCCGACGATGAGTGAAATTGCTGAAATGATGCTCAAATGAGTCCGGGTCCGTGGAGCTTAGAGCTATCCGACATTCGCCTTACAGGATAAGGGATAACCCTGGAAAAAACGTTATCCTGGTAACTCACCCTAACCATGATTCGAACTCGGGACCTCTTGAACGTGAGGCAGACACGCTACCATCTACGCTACCAAGACGGACTTTTTTTGTCATTTACATCCTCCAATGTAAGTCATATCGGACGATGAATGAAACGGGTGACGTGATACTTAAATGAATACGGGGTCCAGGGAGCTTAGAGTTACCTGACATTCGTCTAACAGGATAAGGAAAAACCCCAGGAAAACCAATGTCCATGTAACTTAACCTGATATTCGAACACGGGATCTGTTGAATGTGAGGCAGACACGCTACCATCTAAGTTACCAAGGAGGGCCTGAGATCTCCTGATGCAATTCTAGTATATTGTCACCTTGGCGGTAGACTCGCGAAGCCGATGAAAAATGATGGCCGGTGGAGATTCGGGAAACTTCGGGGCCGTTCGTTACCGGAAGAGACAGTTGAGAGTAGTGTTTTGAGAAAATAAACAGTTTTCGAGATTGCTAGCAAATTGTAAGGTGAAGAATGTATTTGCTACGAAAATAAAGTGTAGTTTTTGTGTTTTGTAGCCTCGTCTTGTTATTTCAAGAACCCACAAAGTCACAACTGGTGTCAGAAGTGGAACATACGACAATGGAAGCTGCATTGGCAAAGATTTTACAGAAAATGAAAGAAATGAAGACGGCCAACGACAACATCGTCGAAAAGATGCAAGAACTGAAGGCCGAAATAACAGCGAAGGCGGAAGCGGCAAATAACAACCTGGCCGCGGAAATAACAGCGAAGACGGAAGCGGCAAATATCAACTTAGCCACGACAATGACCGCAAAGATGGCCCAACTGACCACAAAGATGAGGGCAGCGAACGACAACCTGGCCACGGAGATGAAAGCGGCAAACGAGGCCCTTGCCGTGAAGTTTGAAGAACAGTTGGCCGGCGTGAGGGATAACGTGACGGAGCTGCGCAAGCGGATGGGCCAAGTGGACGAGCGCGTCCAGAACCTGGCGAGCCGCGTTGACGACCTGGCGAGCCGCGTTAATGAGCTGGAAGGAAAGGCCGACAGCAGCGTCAAGTCCCTGAACGCCATGGTAGAGGACGTCGTCGGCAGGAAACCGAAGGATTTGAAGGCCGACGCGCCGGGACGCGACACAACATCTGCGCGCGTCAAACCGCCGAAATATGACGGTGCGTCAACATTTGAGGTCTTCCGCCGCCAGTTCGACACAGTGGCCAAGCACAACAGATGGTCACCTGAGGAGAAGGACACACAGCTAATAGCCAGCCTCCAGGGACGGGCCGCAGAAGTCCTAAACGCGGTGTAGACAATGGCGGCACCCAAAGACATCTGGGAGGCCCTGGAGAATCGTTTCGGGAACCACCGCTTAGCCGCAGCGTACCGCAGCCAACTATAACAAGATCACAGCAGCCGGGGGAGACGCTGCAGGAGTTAGCCATAGCGATTGAGCAGCTAGCTAGCGAGGCCTTGGTTGACCTGCCACTGGAGTTCGTATCCCGGGAAGCCGCCTACAACTTTGTCGACGGGGTACGGGACACGGAGATTCGTCAGTGCCTAATGCTCGGCTATTATAAAACCATCCACGAGGCGCTGACAGCGGCATTAAGGATGGAGGCGGCCAAGGTAGCATCTATCCCGACATCGAGAACGAGGAGTGTCCGCTACGCCGGAGACAGAAGACCAGCTGAAGGACGCCGGCGAACACCTAGTGGCCTGTGTTGGGGGTGTGGACAGCCCGGACACCTGCAGAGAGACTGCCCACACCAGGAAGAGCAGCCGGAAAACGAGTAAGGGCCGTCGTGGAGAGGGGCACGTCAGCGCCATCACCACCATCCCCTTTGAGTGACACTGCGCGCCGTCCGCCGGCGTATGGATGACAGCCTCATCGCGGACGGCTGGGTAGGAGGAAAGCCGTGCCGCGTGCTAGTGGACAATGGGGCAGCCGTGACCATCATCAGACCTGACGTGGCGAATGGTTTTCCGACGAGGAAGCCGAGCCGACCATACGAGCTTGTGTTGGCATCGGGCGACACCTTGCCTGTGGAGAAGGAGGACCTGCTGGAGCTGACCTTGGGACGGAGTGCCGTGCGTCTGTGGGTGTTCTTCGCGAAGGTGGCTGAGGAGGTGATTCTGGAACTGGATGCCCTCAGGAGCCACGAGGCGACGGTCGACGTCGGCAGGAAAGTCCTGCGGCTCAACGGGGAAGAGGATATACTCCGTCAACCAGAAGAGCGCCTTGGAATTGGCAGGTTCGTCTTGAGCGAAGATGTGGTTGTCCCCGCGAGGACGTGACTTTGTGGGTTCGTGAAATAACAAGATGAGGTTACAAAACACAAAAACTATACTTTATTTTCGTAGCAAAGCACTTAAAATAATACACTCTTGGGGAATTAAAAATAAACTTATGTTTAATCCCTACAAAACCTTGGCGATGATTGTCACCAGAAGAAGAAAAATGGAGCCCATTACTCTTACCATGATAACGTCAACTTGAAGGCGGTATCTACGGTAAAATACCTTGGCGTTATACTGGTTTGTAAATTAACATTTCGGTCACACTTTGATCACATTGCTGAAAGAGCCAGCAAGCTCCTTGGTGCGCTCGCAACAACAACAAGACCAACCTGGGGTCTGAATTCTAGTATTCTTAAAATTATAGATCAAGGTGCTGTAGTGCACCTAATTTTGTATGGTGTATCTGCATTCCAGGATGTTCTTAATAAAAAATGGGCAGTTAAAAAACTTGCACAAATTCAAAGGGGATTCCTCCTTCGCATAATTCGAGGATATCGTACAATCTCCACTGATGCAGCTCAGATTATAGCTAACATCGAACCTTTGGCTCTCACTGGTTTATCAACAGCAACTATTATGAATTAAAGACATGAACGTGAATGTGCGTCTTATTTGTCTCACTTAAAACTACAAATCCCGGAGCATCCTACCACAGCAGGACACCCATCAAGTTTTGTAACCTGTTTAAAGGAAATATGTCATTTTCATGATTATTAAATAAATACAGATGGTTCGCGTTACCAATTTGAAGATAATATATCTGCAGTAGGATGTGTTTTTGTTGTTTATGAAAACCAAATGGAACTAACTCACTCCATGTTTAAATTGTCACCTGAATGTTCTGTATTTCAGTCGGAGCTCTTAGCAATTAAAGAAGCTATAAAATGGTGTAATGTTAATGGGAACAGTGCCCGTATTCTTAGTGATTCACAATCAGCTCTACTCGCTATTAATGATAAATACAACTTTAATTCATTAGCAGATGAAATCAGAACCTTGTTTCAAAACCATCTAGGACATATTTGCATGGGATGGGTTAAAGGACACAGTGGAATTTTGGGTAACGAGAGAGCTGATTGCTTGGCTAAGAAGGCTGCAGAATCCAATCTTAATGTGACATACTCTTTATGTCCTATTTCTACTGTAAGGGAATAATACATCAACATATTCTTGAAGAATGGCACCAACAATGGCTAACAACTCCAAATGGAAGTTTAACAAAAACATTATTTTTCCCTAGTGTATATGACAGAGGAAAATGTGAAACTCTTGTACCAAATTTTGTTTTGACACAATTTTTAAGTGGACATGGCAAATTTGGTGAATCATTATCACGTTTTCACTTAACATCTAACCCCAAGTGCATGTGTGGTGAAGAATTTCAAACTGTGGTTCATCTCCTTTTCTGTTGTCCCATTTTCTGGAGAGAAAGACAAGAATTAATATTCAAGCTAGACTCTCTAGGAACTGAATTTTCTGCTCCGCTCACATCTTTGCTAATGAAGCCACAACAGTATAAGTACTTCATGATGTTTATAAACTCAGTGTTTAAACGTCTGAAATAGTTTAAATTAATATGCATCAGATTATAACATATTTTCTGCCTTCTAGTATTTAAAATATTTTTGTTAAAATTGTGTATTTTTATGTATCAACTCTAACCCTAATATACCACTTTCATGATGTTTATAAACTCAGTGTTTAAACGTCTGGAATAGTTTAAATTAATGTGCATCAGATTATAACATATTTTCTTCCTTCTAGTATTTAAAGTATTTTTGTTAAAATGGGGTATTTTTATGTATCGACTCTAACCCTAATATACCACTGTGTAAAATAGGGTTCATACATCTGGATAAATAAAAAAAATACATTCTTCAGCTTACAATTTGCTAGCAACCTCAAAAACCGTTTATTTTTCAAACAAAACACTCAACTGTCTCTTCCGGTAATGATCGGCCCCGAAGTTTCCCGAATCTCCACCGGCCATCATTTTTCATCGGCTTTGCGAGTCTACCGCCAGGGTGACACTGCTCCCTCCTCAAGGCTGGTCGTCCCGAACAGCGCCTTCGTAGTGATCCAGGCAATCCAGGTGTACCACCAACATCTTTCCTCGGGACACCTTCTGGATGCAGTAGACCACGTCGTTAATCCCCTTCACCACACGGTACAGTGAACATCTTTGTTTTCACAAGGTGAAAAAGCGTACCGGAACATCTGTGAACAGAGATTTTTACCTGAGCTTATCACACTTACATGGCAAGTCAGTGTAAGTACACTCTATTCAGATGTAACATGTTATACATCGACAGGCAATAGAAAGCATATTGTGACTTTGTGGGTTCGTGAAATGAAAAGTTCAATTACACAAACTCAACAATGTTCTTTATTTCTACCGACTTACAGTTTAACACTTGCCAATTACACAGAATTGCGTGCTGCACACAATTACAATTCACCAGTTCGTCCGCTACAATTTCACTTGCACTAGTAATTACGGACAATACTCCGATGCACGTACACAGTCTTCTCGTTCCTTAACACGGCGCTCGTTCGCTAGCACGTCAAATACTGACTGACTGCCCCTGGCACGACGTGTTGCTTATATAGGGTCTGCTTGCCGATCTAGAAGGTTCTCGATTAAATTGAATGTCCCGAGTTTCCAGAACCTAGGAGAAGGGTAAAGAGACGGCTCAGGGGCCCGACATCCCTCCCCTAACCATCCCTTCAGTTAGTGACAGGAGACAAATGAGTGGGCGTGGCGTGGCCTCCGGTCCCTTTTCAGCTGTTGTTTGTGGTGCTTCCCGATAATTGGGTGACACTGCTCCCTCCTCAAAGCTGGTCGTCCCGAACAGCACCATCGTAGCGGGCTAGACGATCCAGGTGTACCACCAACATCTTCCCTCGGGGAACCTTCTGGATGCGGTAGACCACGTCGTTAATCCTCTTCACCACCCGGTACGGTGCTTGCCATGGCTGCTGGAGTTTCGGGCAGCGTCCCTTGGTCCGGGTAGGACGGTACAACCAGACTAGGTCACCTTGCTGGAACCCTTGGCTGTTGGCTTGCCTGTCATACCTGGTCTTCATGCGGTCGCTCGCCTTCTGGATGTTCTGGCGAGCCATCTCGTGCATGTCGTGGAGATGGTCCACCAAGTTCTCCACATACTCGGTCGCTGGCTGTTTCGCTTCCGGAGGGCTTCCAAAAGCCAGGTCACAAGGGAGGCGTAACTCTCGGCCGAACATTAAGCTGGCTGGCGTCATCCCAGTTGTGTCGTGTGTAGACGAGCGATAGGCCAGCAAGAACAGTGGCACCTTGACGTCCCAGTCTCGCTGATGGCTGGCCACGACCTTCCTCAGGTGTTCCTCTAAGGTCTTGATGTACCTTTCGACCATGCCATCCGATTGGGGATGTAGAGGCGTAGTGCGAGTCTTGTTCACCCCAAGCCTTTGTAGTGCCTCCTTCATTAGGTTGGACTCAAAGTTGGTACCCTGGTCACTGTGTAGCTCTAACGGCACCCCAAATCGACAGAATACTTGCTCCACGAGGCAGTCTGTGACTGTCTTTGCCTCTTGGTTTGGGATGGCATACACCTCCGGCCACTTGGTGAAGTAGTCCACGACCACCATTAGGTACTTGTTGCCTCGGTCGGAAACTGGGAACGGTCCAGCAATGTCAACGGCGATCCGTTCGAATGGCGCTCCGACGTTGTACTGCTGCATGCGACCCCGGCTCTTAGTCTGAGGGCCACGACTCGCCGCGCACACGTGACACTGACGGCACCATCTCTCAGCATCTGCTCGGAGTCTCAGCCAGTAGTAGCGCTGCCGTAGTTTGTCAATTGTTCGGTTCGCTCCCAGGTGTCCTCCCGAAGTACCGGCGTGCACTTCCTCCAGGACTTCCGGGACCTTACTCCGGGGAAGTACCGACTGCTCTCTCTGAGACTTCCCATCGGGTGATTCCCATACCCGGAACAGCACGCCCTCTCTGGTCTTCAACGAGTCCCATTGGGCCCAGTACGACTTGTAGGTGGCGCTCCTCGGTGCGATGTCCTCCCAGGTTGGTCTCATCCCTGCCTCCACTTCCCTCAAGAGTGGCCCCAAGTCTGCGTCCGCCAGCTGCTCCCTCCTCAGGCCTGCGCTATCCCAGCCTTCAGCAGGCACTGCCACAACTACTCGGACTGCTGCGGCACGCTCCTTCTCTTCCACCCTTGTGCACTGGCCGCACTCTTCTGGACAGGGTCTTCGGGACATGGCGTCTGCGTTACCGTGGCTCTTCCCTCTACGATGTTCCGAGGTGAAGTCGTACTCCTGCAGCCTCTGGACCCAACGTGCTGTCTGGCCTTCCAGGTTCTTAAAGCTCAATAACCAGGTTAGGGCGGAATGGTCAGTCCTCAGGTGGAATGGCTGACCGTACAGGTACTTGTGGAAGTGCTCCAATGTCTTTACTACCGCCAGTAACTCCCGTCGGGTGACGCAGTAGTTCTTCTCTGCCTTGGATAGCGTCTTGCTGTAATAGGCTATCACCCGCTCATGGCCATCCATGAGTTCGCCATAGCGATTGAGCAGCTAGCTGGCAAGGCCTTGGTTGACCTGCCACTGGAGTTCGTATCCCTGGAAGCCGCCTACAACTTTGTCGACGGGGTACGGGACACGGAGATTCGTCAGCGCCTAATGCTCGGCGATTATAAAACCATCCACGAGGCGCTGACAGCGGCATTAATGATGGAGGTGGCCAAGGTAGCATCTATCCCGACGTCGAGAACGAGGAGTGTCCGCTACGCCGGAGACAGAAGACCAGCTGAGGGACGCCGGCTAACACCTAGTGGCCTGTGTTGGGGGTGTGGACAGCCCGGACACCTGCAGAGAGACTGCCCACACCAGGAAGGGCAGCGGGAAGAACGAGTAAGGCCCGGCGTGGAGAGGGACACTTCCGTGCCATCACCACCATCCCCTCGAGTGACGCTGCGCGCCGTCAGCCGGCGAATGGATGACAGGATCATCGCGGACGGCTGGGTAGGAGGAAAGGCGTGCCGCGTGCTAGTGGACACTGGGGCAGCCGTGACCATCATCAGACCTGACGTGGCGAATGGTTTGCCGACGAGGAAGCCGAGCCGACCATACCAGCTTGTGTTGGCATCGGGCGACACCTTGCCTGTGGAGAACGAGGCCCTGCTGGAGCTGACCTTGGGACGGAGTGCCGTGCGTCTGTGGGTGTTCGTCGCGAAGGTGGCTGAGGAAGTGATTCTGGGACTGGATGCCCCCAGGAGCCACGAGGCGACGGTCGACGTCGGCAGGAAGGTCCTGCGGCTCAACGGGGAAGAGGTTATACTCCGTCAACCAGAAGAGCGCCTTGGAGTTGGCGGGGTCGTCTTGAGCGAAGACGTGGTTGTCCCCGGGAGGAACGAAGTGATAGTGACGGCGCGACCGGAAAGCCAGACAGCAGGTGGGGTTCAGAGGCTGTAGGAGTACGACTTCACCTCGGAACATCGCAGAGGTAAGAGTCACGGTAACGCGGACGCTATGTCCCGAAGACCCTGTCCAAAAGAGTGCGGCCAATGCACAAGAGTGGAGGAGAAGGAGCGTGCGCAGCAGTTCGAGTAGTCACGGCAATGCCTGCGGATGGCTGGAATAGCGCAGGCCTGAGGAGGGAGCAGCTGGCGGACGCAGACTTGGGGCCACTCTTGAGGGATGTGGAGAACCCGGTGGACCACCTCCATGACATGCACGAGATGGCTCGCCAGAACATCCAGAAGGCGAGCGACCGCATGAAAACCCGAGACGACAGGCAAGCCAACAGCCAAGGGTTCCAGCAAGGTGACCTGGTCTGGTTGTACCGCCCGACCCGGACCAAGGGACGCTGCCCGAAGCTTCAGCAGCCATGGCAAGGACCGTACCGTGTGGTGAAGAGGATTAACGACGTGGTCTACCGCATCCAGAAGGTGCCCCGAGGAAATATGATGGTGGTACACCTGGATCGCCTGGCCCGCTACGAAGGCGCTGTTCGGGACGACCAGCCTTGAGGAGGGAGCAGTGTCACCCTGGCGGTAGACTCGCTAAGCCGATGAAAAATGATGGCCGTGGAGATTCGGAAAACTTCGGGGCCGATCGTTACCGGAAGCGAGAGACAGTTGAGAGTAGTGTTGGAGAAAATAAACAGTTTTGTGGTTGCTAGCAAATTGTAAGGTGAAGAATGTATTTGCTACGAAAATAAAGTGTAGTTTTTGTGTTTTGTAACCTCGTCTTGTTATTTCACGAACCCACAAAGTCACAACATGAATCAAATTATTCATATCTTAATTTTAATTACATACACATTTAAATGATTAATAGAATGTTCGACATTCAAAATATGCATAATTCTTAAATATAAGCCACTTTAAAAAGTAAATATGCGTTATTTTTCACCAAATTTTGTCATTTGCGTACTTCAAGACATACACGGGGATTTAGAAATTCATGTACTGAATTTAACATGTAACATTCAAATCCTATTATCTGAGATAGGGTTATATATTTTGTATTAGATGACAAAATTTTTGTGACATAAAATACATAGTGTGAAAAAGAAACAGTGGAAGAAATTTTTTCGAATTTAAATAAACAAGCAGTAGAATGTATTGGAAAGAAGGTGAAGCTTCTAAATGATCTTTAGGACCTATATAGACCTTAAATGAGATCATTACCCCCAAAACAAACCCTTCTTTGCCTTAAGTTATCCAAAATGAACGTATAATGCTGGGCCTAGACTCCGGATACTGACATACTGTTATTATAGCAATAGCAATAGTAAAAACTGAAAAAGCAATGAAAGCAATGAAATTTTCAGCAATGCCTTGTGTTTTTATTGCAGCAGACAAATGTAAAAAAATGTAGTATTTTAAAACGGATGTTTTCTGGAGATGAATCTCACTGATGAAAAGACCTTATTATAATCCTAAGCGTCATTTTTAATCAGCAGGAACATATAAAGGGAGATAACAACTTCCCCGAAAGAAAATTCTGTATGGTCGTATTGAGATCATCTACATCTCTATTTTAGCCGCCAATATTGCTCGTTCAATCATTCAAAAACGCGCTGAATAAGCTCCTCTTTCGAGACTGTGAAGTGACATAAATCGGTGGGTAATGTATTTAATACGGTCAAGGTGTCAATGGCGACTTTATGTAGGGGAAGAGTCAAATATCTTTGAAGAGTTTATCAAGGAGTGGAATATCTTTGTACTTTTAATACTTTTGTTTGTTGAAAGTAAAAGAAGATATGTATGTTTAATAAACATTTGCGTTTGTACTTTTATATTTAGCTAATAACCCGGTCCATTATCAGTTCAGTTCTCGTCTTTTAAACCTTCCTTGGATTTATACAAATATCTGAAAACCAAAAGTAGGCAAATCGGTTCCGCCCTTCTCGAGCTTTTACGAGACAATGATATATAATTTTACTTTAAGAATAAGATGAAATGCTTAAAAATATAGGTAAAAGGTGAAATATACTTAAATAAAATAACATTAATAACACTGGTTAAGTTATTTATGAATTAATAAATTATTAATTTATTTAATTATAATACGAGCCAAAACTTAGTATACATCGTGAAATTAATAAATTGAAAAATATTTCAAGAATAATTGGTGCATAAAGTAAATGTATTTAAACAAACTATTGCGAGTATATGAATGTTTATTAGTAAGTCAACAATGAATTAATGAGTTATTATGCTATTGAACCATATCATTAAAATTAATTTTAAAGTTGTATATTAATAAATATATGTAATGATATAGATAATAATGCCGTATAATTTAAGATAATAATTTAATCTGATATAAGAAACAAAGAAGAACATTTAGCAAAGTAGTATATAGTTGAATTTAAAGATGGTTTAACAGTACCGAATTATTAAATACCGGATACTAATATGGAATATCCTGTACATTTACTTATTGCAAATTATTGTAAATCGAAATATTAGAAAAGTTCATTTATTTTGTAGAAAATGTAGTGGAGTAGCAATAGCGGCTACCAGGTAACTTTAATACTGGATACCAGCATATATGTTTTGTTTAGCAGCTTGTAGTACTGTTTTTGTATATTTAGCTTTTTTTAATAATTTGTTTTATTTTTATTTATTCACTTATATAAGTGTACATTATTTGAAAAATTATTTTAATATAGATAGTGTTTGATTCATAAATATAAGAATTTGGAAATTATGTCCCGGTTTTAGAAATCAGGGACTGGGAAGAAGTATTTTCAGATTTTATTTATCTATTATTTATTT